>JBBBDQ010000872.1:2502500-2615000 GCA_037127315.1 Ascarosepion bandense | reverse complement strand
TCTATAATAGATCTAAAAAATTTTCTCTGAAATTATTTCCCAGAATGATAACAGTTGCTAGGTTTAGATTTTTAGTGTAATATCAGTCATTCTATATAGAAGATATTGCTGAACAATCTCACAGATGAAGAATAGACTTGAAACAAGGAAAATGTGGTTGTACAGGTAAGTACTAAGAATATCATGGAAAAGCACGTGAACAAGGACGAAATTTTAGGGGAAAATGGAAAAAAAAGACAGATGCATAACATCAGAGTGAAATAGTTGACATTTCTAGTGGTGCATAATGAGGAAAGTGGGCTTGAAAACTTTGATATACAAAGGAAAAATTGAGGACAAGAGACACAAGATAAAGCAACGCATAAGGTCTCCAGCGAATTAGAGTAAATGGCTAGCAGAACAGAAAGATAATACTGTGTTTGGTCAAAATTCAGTTCTTTGGCAGTGCGCAGGTCTGGGCAATGATATATGAGGGCCATGCTCTGCCCAGACTTCATGGTCTTACTGTCGACCGTACCAACAAGATGCAAAGAAATATATGGCATATTAGGGACGGATTAGCCACAGTAAATTTGTCAGTGTTGACAGCCAACCGCCTTCAGGGTTTCACATCGGGTTATTTATTTGGCTTTAACTCCATAACCATTTCTGTGTTTGGAAGTTGACTGCAAGGCAGCAGAGGTTTAAAATTAGGGTTTTCTTTCTTCTAGGTTAACCACCTTTCTGGTATGTTGTTCAAGATGAAGTAAGGTTTAGGAAAGATAACAACAAGACAAAATGTATTAAGAGCTATAAAAGACAGGAAATAGTGGAGAAACATGAGTGCTAACATAGAAAAGAAAAAGGAAGGTAATTACTGTACAGTGATTATATTTAATTCGAATAAAGTCTTTATTTCATGTTTCATATATTTTGGCATGTTTAAAGATTCTTCCTTTCTTACATTTTTCAACAGTAGATATTACAGGCAACTCTACTTGAGTCTTGGGGGCATACAAATCAATGAGTTGGTACTGGTCATTACCAAACATCCCAAAATCTCTGCTCGTTAGGTCCTGGGTATGGCGGTAAAATGCATCCGGCAGAAAGGCCTCGAATTGGAAGGTTTTGAGGAGAATGAAACCATCTCTTAATTGCTGTTGTTCCCAGGACCATCCTGACCCGGAGTGGTAGAACCTGTTAGGGTCCCAGCTATAGGCAAATAGTTAACCCCCAAACTGAGATCAAAACATTATGAAATTATAAAAATAGACTTTTATAGAAATATATATATAAATTTATACTTTTTTAGAAAATATACATTTCTGAAGGAAAAATATTACCAATAATACATTTTTGAAAGAAAAAATTTATTACTATAATATATTTTTAATGAAAAAATATTATTGCAATAATACATTTTTGAAGAAAAATATTATTATCAGCAATAAATTTTTGAATACGAAATTAGATGACATCTTGAGTTTTCTAAAATAAAAAAAACATTTCACTAACATCTGACAAAATCAACTTTCTTACTCTAACCAAACATTAAAAAATACCTTGAAACTCCACCTTTTTGGCATTAAATAACCCACAGAGGTTGACATGCCGTTAAACAAATCTTTGCACGTCACTGCATAAAGCGGGTTAAGGGTATTCAAATATTTTGAGGGTGCTGGTATACAACAAAGTCAGGTGGATAACGGAACGAGGGTTGTGCGGTGGAAAGCCATGGTCGCCTACGTCCTGAAAGGACAGGGCATATTTAAAGAATAAGAATAAGAAGAAGCCAGTTCTTCAGCAAAACGATGAACGACTAATTCCACTGCATTTACGAAGTTGCTGTTTTCCTACAGTATATTTTTGTGTCCTTAATCCTCAGAAAAAACGGTACATTCTAATCTTTAATTCATCTTATTCAGAAGAAACCAAAACTACTTGAATGAGGCGACCTTCCAATTCGATGTTCGGATACACATTGAATAAGCTCTCTCTTATTGACATTGATCAGCACTAGTAGTTTGGTTGGCCAGCAACAAAAAGATTTATTGACCGCCATCTTGTAAAATCTAAACAAATTTCATCCACTCTATTATAATAAAGGCTATATATATCTTGCCACGCTCTTTCAAAGAAAGACAATAGCGAAGCAGCGTTGGCTCAGTTCATTCTCATTACTACCAGATATTAAACTTTACTACCAGTTATGAAAGCTCTTCTCGCGTGTTTGCTCTTTAAAGTGGCTTATTGTTTTTTTTCTTTTGCAATAATTATGTTATGTCTCGTAGTGAAGAATATACAAATATATATATATATATATATATATTCACTATTATAAAGGAGACCATTGTGTATATAAAAAAATTTTTGTAAACATATACTGTTCAATATAAGAGACAATGAACGTCTATTATGTTTAATCATGAGCCGTTCTAAACGTCGTATTTTGGCTTTAATTTCAGGTGAAAATAGAGACAAAAATTCTCCAAAATTTGGATAATTTTTTATTAAGTTTGTTTTAAACTTTCGGCTCACATGAGCCATCTTCAAAGAGGTTAGAAGACGTTAACTTAAAAATCTACCATCAGCGACAATTTTATCTTGTATTGACATAAAACTTTGCTAGGCAACGATAACAGTGACCAAAAATAGCAAACGCAGTTCGTAAATTGTAATGCGGTTCTATGACGTCACACCACGTGAGAGCTCGAAATGATAACGGAACTATATATTTAAATGCAATGTAATGTGTTATGACCAGATTTAAACGTGATTTTATTAAATATGGGTTGTTTGGATTTAATGTAGATGGCCTCCAATATCTGAACGTTCTTTTTACTGTGTGTATGAGTAGGGATTATTGTGTTACTGACTAAAATCTGTCTAAGAAATGTTGTTTAATTGTACTCTGATCAGAAAGGTGACAGGTAAGTCTACGAGAGAGCGTGGTTGTAGTAAAACCAATATATGTAGTGGGTTTATTGTTAGTATCAGAGATACAATCTCTGAACGGGCATATAAATTGATACACTAGATTGGTGTTCTGTAGATTTAGTTGAGTGCTTTTAGGGTTATATTGAGGTCAATTGTTTTGAATTTTTTATAATATATGATGAGCTTAATTTGATTATTATTATTTATTGTTTTAACATTTCTACGTATTATGTTTTTGAATTTTTTTTCATCTTGTTTGTAATTATTATGTATTTGGTTGGGTTGCAATAGTATAAGTTAATAGTGTTATGTTTATTTTGATGTACACCATTATTATTAATATTATCAATATTGTTAGAGCTATTATTAAGTTTTTTGAGATACATTTTAATTTGTTGATCAATAACGGAGTTAGGAAATCCATTATATACAAGTGTTTGCTTAATGTTGTGTAATTCTTTTTTTCTTATCGTGTCACCTCAAGCAAAGCATTCCACCCTCACTATAGCGCAGGTGGTTACATAGAGGGATTGGGTATAGGAAATGACAGAAGGAGGGTGATAGACGACTTAGGATGTACATAGGGAGAGAGTTGGAGAGAGTGGGTGTGAGTTAGTGTGTTAGGAGGTTTCTATTGACCCTACATTTAAACTCCTGAAGGTTGTAGCCATCGGGGAAGCAAGCATGCGGTAGGGAATTCCACAGGCGAGAAGTGCGAGGAAAGAAGCTGTTGGAGTAGAAATTGCGGTTACATTTTATCGGTTTCACTGTAAACGGGTGGGACCTAGTTGTCAATCTAGTATCTCGTGCAAATTCACATCTAGTTGGCACCAGTGATTTAAGTTCGTCAGAGCAGAAGCTATGAAAGTATTTATAGAAGAGGCACAGGGAAGCCACGTCACGCCGGTGAGAGAGTGACTGCAGGCGATCAGCCAAGTCGGTATGAATCACATTACAGATTCTTCGCTGTATTTTGTAAAGAACCCCGAGGAGAATAGAAGGGGCACCCGACCAGATGTGGCAGCAGTACTCAATACATGGGCGGATGGTAGATTTATATAAGTGCAGACGGAAAGAATTTCCGGACCCTGCACAGAAAGCCGACTTTCATAGTAGCGGATTTAGCAATGGATTCGACGTAGTCATTCCACTTGAGGTCCGCTGAGAATGTCAGGCCAAGCAGGCGTAGTGTTTTACTCTCTGGGAGGCAAGCCTGTTCCATACTAATGGGAGGGAGGTGCGGTTGTCTGTGGTGTTTAATTGACAGCAGCTTCGTTTTGGAAGAATTGAATTTTACGAGCCATTTCTTACCCCAATCCACCACGGATTGGAGGTCCTTTTCAAGCTCGGCAGCGAGGTTCGCCTTGTCACCAACACCAGATTTCTGATCGAGGCGAGAGTAAACTGTGGTATCATCGGCGTACATGCCTACTTGTGATCTTATGGCATCGGGGAGATCATTGATATAGATTAGAAAGAGCGTAGGACCTAGGATAGAGCCTTGGGGTACACCCGCGTTTGTAGGGTAGTTCTGGGAGGCATGTCTGTTTAATACCACGTTCAGTGTGCGGTTAGAGAGGAATGACTGGATTAAGTTCAACAAAAGTCCAGTTATGCCATAGCTTTGCAGTTTCCGGAGAAGGCCGGTATGCCATACTCTGTCGAATGCTTTAGAGATATCCAAGGCGACGGTTCGGGCTTCACCATTCTTGTCGAGAGCCTAGTATATATACTCTGTGATGGTCGTTAGCATATCAGTAGTAGACCTGGTGAAGCGGAAGCCATACTGTTTGTCCGAGAGGAGCCCGTGGGCTGTGAGATGCTGAACGACCTCGGCATTGACAATGTCTTCGAACACTTTGCCGAAGATCGGAAGAAGGCTGATGGGGCGGTAATTTGCGGGGTCCGAGGGTTCACCAGTGTTCTTGAATATTGGAACCACAGAAGAAGACTTCCAACAGGCAGGAAAGCAGGAGGAAAATAGGCAGAGGTTGTAGAGCTTAGAAAGGATAGAAGGGAGTTCAGGGGCACAATTCTTCAAGACTATGATTGGGATTCCATCCCCACCACTCGCTTTGTTAGGGTCCAGTTTTGAGATTATGCTAGAAATCAGCGAGGGTGTGATGTGGACGTCTTATAAAATTTGGATTTAGAAGATTTCATTTGTGTGCGTTGAATTAAGTTTTTTTTTATAACAGCTAACTTATATCGTTGGGGCATTCACTATAATTAAAAAGACACGAGTTTATGCTAGTTGGTTTGCTATATAGAGAAGTAGTAAATCTATGTGTGCTAGAATCAATGAATACATCAAGGAATGGGATGTTGTTATTGATATTAAGTTCTAATAATTATCTGCTGCCTCGATACACTATATATATATATATATATATATATATATATATATATATAATCATTTGCAGACAAGCTTGTTTCGCTTTATCACCTTCAGTACGGCTAGATTATCTGTTTAGCTTCAAGCCGGGATCGAAATTTGCTTAATTTGCTTACCACTGAGTTACCTGCGTAATAACAGAGACAGGCAGCTTTCACTACAGATTATTCACAGGATGTAAACCAACCCTGATGACTGAGAGCGTTCAATTTCATAGCCGAATCAAACTGTGTTAAATTCAGTAATCAAAGTCAGTCAGTTAAGTGCCATACGTGATACACGCTTGAGCGGTCATGTCTCGAAATCATTACAATTGAGTAGTGAGTTCGATTCTCACTGGGTGTCCTTGTGCTACATCTAAGAGGCGCTTAGAAAAGCACATATATCATGTTGTATGGAGCCTATGCGAACCGAATACTATATACACAAAATATAGGGACCCTATAAATCGTGTCCCTATATATATTAAATATATGTATATTTTTTAATCATTTCACCCTAAGCGAGGAATTCCATTGCCACTATTGCGCAGGGTGTTACATAGAGGAAAGTGATGAGAAAGAGTGGTTAGTTATAGGAAAAGTCGGAAAGAGGGTGGTAGACAGATGAGGATACCGAGTATTGGGGTTGGGTAGATGGGTCTTTGAAGGAATGGATGCGAGTTAGTGTGATAGTTGTCTATTGATCTTACATGTCAGTCAGTTAAGTGCCATACGTGATACACGCTTGGGCGATCATGTCTCGAAAGAGACATGACTGACTGGGCAGAAGATTATCCCGCAGTAGGTTGCCAGTGCTTTCTGCGGTAGACTGGTTGCCGACCATGGTTATAGAACCCAATCTGTCCTGTTATTTAACCCATAACTGGAAGGAAGAGACGGATTAATACCTTTCCCAAGGGTATTTGCGCGTAAGTGAATACAATGGATTCAACTGGAATTCGAACTCGGCTCCCCGGCTTCTCGTTCCGAGCCGATATCCACTGTATCCGATATCCACTGTACCACAACGCACATCCTTACATGTAAATGAATATATTAAATGAACATATTAAATGAATATATATGGTATATCTCTTTGACTCAAGTCTTTTATAGTATAACTCATAGACATAGAACCCAATCTGTCCTGCTATTTAACCCACAACTGGAAGGAAGAGACGGATTAATACCTTTCCCAAGAGTATTTGCGTGTAAGTGAATACACTGGATTAAACTGTAATCAAAGTACGTAGCCTAAAGCAATAAGTAGTCGCCGTTTACAGGAAAACAAAGTAAGCAGAAATCACGTAAACGAAACATTATTTGGTTTAACCCACTCTTGATTCGTAACGTTCAAACTAACATTGGTAAAATAATCCTTAACATAATTCACAAACTTTTCTGCCATTCTCCCACACTAAAAAATTCTTCAACTAAAACAATGTTAAAGTTAGTTATACTTGCGTTAAAAATATAGATAAATATATTTGACATAATAATATCAAATAAATATTTGGCCCACATAAACAAATTTCGTCACACAAATAACAGCAAAAATGATTCTAAAATTGAATGGCCAATGCCTATCCGAAAGTATTGTTTACAGAGCTCGAATTTATTCAGATGATAATAATGTTAAACTTTACTTTAAAAGCATTTCTAACAGGTGGAAGATAAGATTTAACAACCACAAGTTGTTTTAAACAACAGTAAATACAGCAAAAGTATTCCTTATCCATACATTATTGAAAATTAAAAAACAAGAACCAAATTATTATCTGGAATATCGTAACTAAATTCAAACGTTAAAATGGAAAAGAAGGTATATGCGTTTTGGAAAAAATCCTCATTTTAAACTATATAAATAATCCTAATTTCTTTAATAAAAAAAAAGTGATTTATGACCACTTACTGTCATAGAAAAAATTCTTAGACCCAGATTGACATAGATTTTCTATACGTTTGCCTCTTCTTTCTTTCTTTCTTTCTTTCTTTCTTTCTTTCTTTCTTTATTTATTTATTTATTTATTTACCCCGCAATATTACTTTTAAAAATGATGAATTAAACCCCTTTTATTTTTGCTCCCTACAGTTTTTAAATTTTACTTTTTAATCCTTAATTTTTATAGTTATTTTATTTGATTATATTTTATTTAATATTTTAAAGTTCTAATTTGCTATGTACATGTAATATTTGAATATTTAAATTTTTACGTTTCATGATTTAGGCCTGCATTTTATTATTTAAATTTTTATTGTTTTTTCTTACTTTAGATTTTAAATTTAAATTTAAAATTTTTATCCACATGTAACCTTAGAATATTTAAATGATTGGTTATTAAAAAAGCAGTAATTTAACTATATAAGATTTAATTTAATGAATAGTAAACTACTAGTTTGAAATATTCACCTGATGATTGCATAACGCATGAAAGTCGCGCCATAGACGTAGGATGCTATATATATATATATATATATATATATATATATATATATATATATTTTTTAATCATATCACCCCAAGCAAGTCGGTAACGCCACTGATGTGCCGGGGGCTACGTAAGAGTGAAAAGATTAGAAGAGAGAAAGCCGGAAACCACATCCTAAACAGGGAACAAGGGATGAGCCTCTTAACCTGTTCAATATATATGTGTGTGTGTGTGTGTGTGTGTGTGTGTGTGTGTGTGTGCATGCATATGTATTTTAAATTCCTTTATTTTGAATTTGATTTTTATATTCTCTTTATACTTGTTTGATATTTATATGTAGATGTGTTTATATATATATATATATATATATATATATATATATATGTGTGTACATATATGTATGTATAAATAATTTTTAAATATTTTCATCCTTCCTTTTAGTACTTCTATCATATCAATTGCTGTCTTGATATATTGAGATGACTTAACGATATCTGTGATCTACTTTGTAATTATTTATATATTTAGAATTTCCTTTAATCGTTGATATCTCTATCTTAGATAATTTTCTTTTCTTTTTTGTTTATTTTCTTTTTTTAATTAAAAAAAAATAATTTTATATGTTTATATATATATATATATATATATATATATATTATTTTACAAAATTCCCTTTTATACCCACCATCAATACAATATTTATTTTTGTTTTACATTTTTTATTCCAGTAAAAGAATTTAAATTATATTAATTTAATCCCAACAATATTCAGATCATATTATTTTAAACGGAAAGGTTTTGAAAAAAATTATTGAAAAAGTTTTGGCAAAGCCGAATATTATATCCTGGTATCTATTTTCTCTATGTCCCTAATTCTTTCTTTCTTTATCTTTTTTTTTCCATTTCTGAGCGTTTAACTTCGCAAATTTGTATTTATAATTTTATTTTTCTTGCATATAGCGTCGGTTAAATTTTAAAATATACTTGTGTCATTTAACATTTCAGTTAGCTCTTTTAGTCGTCCTGCCAGCAAAGGTTGATTTTATATTTTCTTTGAAGTTGTAGGAATTAAGGGTAGTTTTTGTCTCTCTGACATCCTCTCTCTCTCTCCCCCCTCTCTCTCTCTCTCTCTCTCTCTCTCTCTCTCTCTCTCTCATATATTGTGTTATGGTCAATGAAGCTACCCGCCGACCGACTGAATTAATAACAACTAATAAAAAAGTGAAATGGGATTCACTATGGTAAATTTAAAGTTTCACCTTATTTCGGTTAATATTCTGATGTCAGCAGATTCCGTCTCTAGTAAGTTTCATTGACTCTTTTTCTGATCGTTTCATTTTGAAAAATTTAAATTTAATATTTTACTTATCTTGCGTTGGATAAATTTTAGAAATACTTGTCTCAGTTAAAAATTAAATTATCTCTTTCAATCATCCTAGCAGCCAAGGTTGATTTTATTTTTCTTTGAATTTCTAAGGAAAGGGATATTAAATTTCACTTGTATTAAGTATTAAGGGATCTCCTGACTGGAACTAAATAAAAACATAGTAATTTAATTGGAGTAGATAAGTCCTACTGTCAGCAGATTCATACACCTCCCTCTGTTATATAGCGACAAATAACAAACACGGGTGTATATAAAAATATATCAGTGATATTTTTATTAATGAACGATGGACCGTGTGGCCTAGTGAACAGAGAGTTGAGGGAGCGCGCCTCTAAGGGTTGACAGGGTGACGGGGGGGTGTCGTCGTATCTGTTCTCCTCTACGTCTCTCTGCCTAGACTGCCTGTCGAGACTGACTGGCTGGCGAATCCGCGTTTTCGCAGTCTTTATATATCTTCCAAAACCGGGACTTGTTTCTTCCGGCTTTGCCTTGATCACGCGACGCCCACGCGACGCCTACGTAATTTTCAGAGACACCTGTTCTGTCTGCCTCTTGTAGCCATTTCCGCTACTGCCGGAAATAAGGTCAAACAAACATCCGTTCCTTTCAACGGCCAGAAAACGCCCCCGCTTCCTCACTTCCTTCTTCGGGTGGGGCCAGATTATTATATTACACCTCTTCTTTTGAACAGGAGTAGAGGCTTATCAATTGTTTCCTATTTAGAAAGAGGTTCTCGTTTTTTGTTTTTTTTTTCCAATTCAGGTCTTAATAGTAGCACTGTCGCAAGTTTTTTCTATTTTTATAATATGTGTGGATGGTAGCAACTTTTTTTTATTTTGAGGATACCGGGTTGGCATTTTACTGGTTGCTAGTTCCGACTGATAGTTAGGAGTCCAAACTCTTGCGTAGTGTCTTGAGTGGCTGCTCTGATAAACAGTTGAATAGTATCGGGGTTTCTTGTAGTACCATGTCTTGCATGGATGGATGCCCCTGCATGTGCCTCCGGTGGGTAACCCTGAGCACACATTATGCTGCAATCTGCGACGGTTTCCTTCCTACACATGTTGCATTTGACGATCGACTGATACTACTACTCTTGGCCTCTTCTTACAAAAACTAGATTTTAAAACTAAATTAACGAAACATAAATCACCTAAACCTGTTAAAATCTTTCTCGAAAATCCGTGGTATCCGTACCAACTTGACAGTGTTGAGTCCTTCGTCCAAGTAAACTCATCTGACATCTTAGCTCTCAGTGAATCTAACCTTGGCCCTTCTATTCCTTCCTGTGATTTTTATAACCCTGGTTCCCTTTCCCTCTTTCTAAGGAAGGTTATATTAAATTTCACTTATATTTAGTATTAAGGGATCTCCTGACTGTAACTAAATTAAAACATAGTAATTATTTTTTAAATTGGAGTAGAGAATTCCTACTGTCAGCAGGTTCATATACATCCCTCTCCTTTTGAACAGGAGTAGAGGATTATTCCTTGTTTCCTGTTTAGAAAGTGGTTCCCGGTTTTTTTTCCACTTCAGATATTAATAGTAGCACTGTCGCAAGTTTTTTTTTTTTTTATAATATGTGTGGATGGTAGCAACGTTGAGTCCTTCGTCCAGGTATACTCACCTGACATCTTAGCTCTCAGTGAATCTAACCTTGACCTTTCTATTCCTTCCTGTGATTTTTATATCTCTGGTTCCCTTTCCCTCTTTAGGAAGGATTCCAATGTTCATATACATCTCCCTCTAGTTAGCGTGATTTCTTTTGAATCTCCAGGTCATTCCTAGATTGCCTTTTTCACTCTCTATATACCTCGGTTAGCTATATTTTCTTTCTCTACCGCTTCCTCTTCTCTCCTGACTGTTCCGTACTTGACAACATCTCTAAAAATATAAAAAAGCCCATTTCTTCTCAATCGTTCTCACATATGTGTTTGGAGAATTTAATGCCCAAAACGTCAAGTGGCTGCAAAACTCACAGATCTTGCTAGTGTCTATACCATAAACGTTTCAATCACTCAATCCCTTACGCAAGTGGTGGATTTCCTCCCGCGTTTCTCTAAGAACCCTAATGTACCTAACTCGCTGCTAGATCTCTGTTTTACTTCTATCCCTGACTCTTGCCATTTCATACAGCATTGCTCTCTTGGAAACTCTGATTATGTTGTGGTTTCCGTTAATATCTACTTCCACTTCTTTCCCCACTAGGAACCTCCGACCAGCAGAATATCTTACTGCAACCAAAAAGCAAATTGTTAGGCGTTCTGCGATTTCCTGTTTGACGTCACTTGGAACAATATTTTTAAACTTCCAATTGAAGGCTGTGCATCCGAGAACTTCTCTTCCATCTCCTCTTTAATTTTTCCCCTTTCTCGCCCGTTTTTCTTTTTCCCCTCCTTACTTTTTTCACTTTCACGCACTTCCATTTTGTGACACGGTTAATTTTGACTTTTTAACACTTATTTAATTTTTTAAAATCCTTTTCAATGATCGAGTTTGAATCCATTTTGCTGTCTCTCTGTTTTCCCCTTCTTCCCTACCCTCAGTAACAATATCTAGACTGCCATCTTAGTACATAATCTACTCTCTCTTTCAACTTCCCTTCCCACTGTTCTTTCATATTTCTTTTATTTTTCTTTCTTTTCAAGTGAACTGGAATTTCATTTCAAAAGACCTTTAAATGTATGAATTTTTTTCTTGAATTTGCCATAAAAATAAATATTTTTGTCGCGCAGGAAGTAAGGATTCCTAGCAGAAAGGTTCACACGACATATGTGATTCTCGAAGTTTTATTTGAATATATATATATATATATATATATATATATATATATATATATATATATATAACTTTCTGACAATATTAGCTACTTAGCGATCTTAGAGTCATCCAGTCACTTGACACCTTTTAACCTTGAATAATGCGTCAATAATAGGAGAGATTTTCTTTGATGTAGCTAGTTTTATGATGTCATTTAAGTTTTTATTTGTTAACTTTGAACGGACTCTGTTTTTGTTGCTACTCATTACTGAGGAAACTTGCTCATATTGGAAAGGAATTCCGAACATGTACAAAATTTTGGTGGCTAGGTATCTTAGTTTGGGTTAGTCAGGAAAATATTTTTGTTTATTTCGAGGTCAACCGAGGAAAACTTTTTTTCAAGTTTGAGTCACACTACAAATCAGTCATCAGGAGTTGCATATCAGTTGGCACATCAGAAGCTGTCACAGAGAACGGACTACGAAATATTTTGAATTGTATCTCCAGTTCATCAAATACTTGAAAGCGCCGCTCGAATTGTTGAAACAAGCACTTCCAACAGTACAAATATCTTTTAGACAATGTAAATGAGCAGGAGTTTTGTTTAACAACTGCATTTTACAAAACAAGTTTAGACTTGAAGGTCCTTATGTTGTCAGAGTATTGTGTATAAATTTTATTACGACATTGCAACATTTTATTCAGTTTATTTAAATGATCGCTTATATCCACCGTAAATGCACGGTCCTTTACCCATTCCGGGGATCATAATTGTACCACAAGCTTCACTTTTATTTTCCTGAAAATTTATAAATTTTTTTTATAAAAAAATGAATGGATGCAAGTCAAATTTTGATTTCCTGGTATCGATATCAAATTTTCTGTACTATTGTAAAAACTGCGACCTTGAAACTTCTGAATATCGTTTCTTATGTCTTTGTCTATGAGTGTATCAAATTTGATTAAAATCGGACCACTCTTTCTATAACCCGATTTTTTCGATTATCGATTTTCTATATTTATTGGGGGTACCTTGACACAAACCTGTCTAAGAACACTCGCAGACGCTTATAGTACAACTGTGTAAATTTTCAAGAAAATCGGTTCAGCCGTTTCCCAGTCTATAGGTAACGGACACACACACACAAAGTTCCATTTATAAATAAGTTTAGATAGGAATTTGTGGAGGGTCGCGATTGACCACGATGTGAATTCGGAGTTTCTCTACAACAAGGCACTCAAACTTGAGAGAGATGTGACACAAGGTCTTTTTTATCGTGAGGAACCTGAGCGCGTACGCCCAGGTACTGGTCAAATATTACCTATCCACCGCAGTGGATAGGTTCAGAACCTGTCTAAACTGGTCATAACTGGTCTTTTTTGGTCATTGTGCGACCCCAGCCAGAAGGCCGGCAGCCACACCATTTATTTCTAAATCTCACCACGAGACGATCGCGCTTATTACTAAGCTTCATTTGGCAACTAGGGGAGGAAATTCGTGACAAAAGGGAAACTGTCCAAGAAGTTTTTATTGTTCTAATAGTTTGCTAATTACTACTCCACGATGAAACAATTACAGACAAAGTAATGTCTGTAATGTCAATATGCTCATCAATAGCAAGTAAAAATGCCACAATATTTCCGACTTTTTCCTTGGGTTGGTCATCTATATCAGATGCAAGTTATCAAATACTATCGGAAATAATGTTTCCTGTCAAGCATATAATAGCAAAAGATTGGCGTTTTTTGTAACACAACTTTGTAGTTCTAGCAAACAATTCTTCACAAATCCCTTATCAGAAAATGGCGTGGATGCTACAGCAATTTCTTTGGCAATAAGGTAGCTGGATTTTACAGCCGCATTATTTACCTTTATACTGTGATTGAAAGTGGACTGATGTTCCTTTAAACCAGACAACAATTCCTTTACTTTGTCTAGGTACCTCAAAAAATCGCTGAAAATACAGCATAGTATGAAGTAAAAAGACCCCAAACTAAAAAAAAAAACAAAGTTTTATCGGCAAAATGTTTATATTATCATTAAGAGGATAGATCAAAGCATTTTTTAATTATTTTTTAAAATTATTAGAAATTTTAGAAATTTTTGTAAAAATTATTTTCTTCTTACGTCAGTGCGAGACCTAAATTGACGCATAGTTTATTACGTAAAAAAAAATTACTATTACGCAATGCAAATTTTGACCGTGAAAGACACATTAATTTGAAAATTCTTGCAATAACCAAATAATGGTCGGATTTTGATGAAAATTTCAGGTTTTATTTATAACTGACTGAAATTATTTTTATAAAATATTGGTAAAAATACTTTTTTTTTTACATATGTTACCCCCCTCCACCAATTAGTCTCCAGAAATGCTTAAAAATTCGACATTGGGCCTCAATAAACCTAATATTGTTATATATCACTGTACGACGACAAACAACGAGAACACGCATATATAAAAATATAAGATTATATTTCTATTCGTGACGACGAGCCTGTGTGGAACAGAGAATGGAAGAGTGAGAGCGCACATAGAATGAGTCGACGGGAGTGTAAGTCTTGCCTGTGGTGTCTCTCTGCTTCCACTGGCCGTTCTCTGCTGGCGAATCTGTGTGTCGATTTCTTTTTATAGTCTTCTAGAACCGGGACTTTTCCTTCCGGTTTTGTCTCGCCTACGCAACGCTCACGTAATTCCAAGAGACACCTGTTTTGTTTACTTCCGTAGTCATTTCCGCCGCTGTCGGAAATAAGGTCAAACGAGCCCGACTCATAACCCTGCGACATCCGCTCCAGACGCCGACAGGATGTATTTCTCAAACACCTGTCTTGTCGTTCGCTGACCCCTTCATCGACGGGAAATATCATCGATTGCATCAACCTTCTTCGGGTGGGGGCTAGATTGCTATATTACAATATAATTAAATTCAGGAGTCACTTGTGAATGTTAATCAACTATCTATTTTTTCTCCAATAGTCCTCGATTTTCTAAAAAGTAGGTCCAAATTGCAAAGAATGCAATAACTATGCCATTTTTATTATAAACTTTTGATTGCTTTTATGAGCAATATAAATTAAGTATATCATTGTCTGAAAAGAAAACAATTCAATGAATTTTTACAAGAATTATTTTCATTTTAAAATTTTTTTTATAATAATATATAAAGTTTCAAAAATATTTTAAAATTTCTTCCTTAACTGGGCGGGCTAGGGTATGAAACTAATGTATGCAGACTACATTTAATAATCGAAAACTGTAAAGCTTAATACAAATGATTTACTCGTCAATTATTGAAATAATTAAAACATTTTAATTGCGTGCATTTTGATTGCCCATATCTTATTTATACGGATGGCCGTACGTGATATTTTTCATTAAAGTAACTTTTACATTTTAATTCCTAATTTTCTAATTTTTATTTAAAAAAAAAGTAATTGTGAAAGTCACAATTTGTGAAGGTACCTAAAAAGAGTATGAAAAATAGATATTAAAAATAACAATTTATAAATGCCATAAAATTTCATAAATTGTTGAGTTATCTCTCACGTTATTTTCATTCTGTTATGAAATGCACAATTTTTTAATTGTATATTATTTTAATTTCTGTTTTTCATAAAGCATCTTCAAACGTAAGCCTACAAAGCTAACCTAACAAAAACTCCATAAAATATTGAATAATTACTGAAAACTGTGCTAAATCTTAAATTTCAACAAAAATAAAAAATCGATTTGTACAAATAAGATTTGTTCCAAATTCGTCTTCCATACTTTGCACTTTTTGGTCGGCTACTGTAAATCATATCATTAACGCCTCCTTGACAGGAGTTGACAGATGCAATAACAAAGATATCGAAATTGAGAAACGCATTTTTAAAAAAATATTTCAAGAAGTAAGCAAATAATTCTTGTTTCAAGCCAACTTAAAGTAAGTTTAAAGTCGATAATTTGAATAAAATAATGTGTTAGCGGGGTGTATTTTATTTTTGTAAGATTTTTTAAAACGGCTTCTGTTTACAATCGATGAAAAATGCTGGAAAATTTGAAATTAAACAACTTTTTTAAAAATCTACATTTTTTTTATTCCGATCAATATAATTTTGGTTTTAAATACACCAGGGTATTTTGCTTACTGTAATTAGTAAATTTAATCTCTTGGCTTTCAATTAAAGCTAAAATTAAAGTTTCAAGAATACCTTTTTATTTGTAAAAAATAAATTTAAATTGAGGTATGGCGGTACCTAACTTTGTGCATACTTGATGTCCGCTGCAAATTTCTGAATTTATCGCTTTGGTGACTCTCATAGTGGCGGCGAATATTATATTCCATTATAACAGAAATTTGGTGCAGACATATTAATCACACAGATTTTTCCATCGTATGTGAAAAGAACATGAATCTGTCTACTTCTCTTTGAATATTATATATTCTGAGAGAGAGTGAGAGAGAGAGATGCGTAGGCATTTGCGGTTTTAGACGCGTGGTCAATTGTCGGTTCGGGCAATGCAATACATACCTTTGATGTATCTCTGCTGGCCGGATGTTTCCTCTCTGGCATGTCAGACAATGCAAATAAACTGCGGGGTTAATCCTTTAAATGCCCGCTAATACAGGCGAGAAAAACCTCGCTAGGTTTCAGTTTGTTGAAAATTGTTTCAAGGGCTACATTGAAGCCCTTGGCAAGCCGGATCCATATGTTTGACATCCCTGATTTAGATAAGCATTAGCAAAGACTTGTTGTTGTCAAAATGGGAGTCAAGATACTGTTTTTTTTTAAGTACTAGAATCTGTTTGAGTTTGTTGGCTATATACTTCAAGGAGTATTTCTGAATTCGATAAATTATATTTTCTTAGAATTCCAAAACATTGCTATCTTCCAAAATATTTTACCGATACAGCAAAATATTTCAACTCAACTGATGTTATTTTGTTAATATAATCCCCAAACAATAACACATGATCTTGTAAATAAACAAAACACTCAATATAAAATTGAACTGACTTATAAAACAAAAGTACAATACATTTTAACTTTAATCAATATCATATCAACCAGTACTGATAATGTTCTTATAAACTCCTATTCATACCATTAAAACAAAATATACTAAGTAAAATCCTACCATTTCACCCGTGTCCAGTCTGAACTGGCGCTAGATTGCATTTAGGCTTGAATTCTTAAAATGTAAAATGTAAGTTATTTTCATGCATCTTTAATTTTTTATGTTTATATAGTTGTTATTTTCCTTACATATACTTACATGACTCTATTATCCATAATTGAACGTTTGCCGTCACTTTATTCTTTTTTTAACTTTTACAAAATTCTCTTGCATTCAGACTAAATTCTCTTTCTTTCTTTCTTTCTTTCTTTCTCTTGATACGTATCTGGTATCTCCCTACCTGCCTGGATGAAAACCCCACACACCCAGCCAGTGGATCATATATAGGGTAGTGTTAGTAATTTGAATTTTCACTTGCTCTCTCCGATTAAGTTTTCAACAAAAAAAGGGAATCTCTTTTGAAATTGCAAACCTTACTAACCGTTCCATTCATAGGGTTGTGAGATTATTATTATTTTTTTTTATCTGTCCTTTTCTCTAAAATCCTACAATTTTGCCCATTTTCTTCCTCGGTTGATTGTCTCTTCATTAATGTTGCTAGAGGTAGATGTTTTCTAGGTTTTGGCGTAATCCGCCTAAAAGTCAGGGATCCGAAACTTTGAGTAGCTCCTAAGTAGATTATCCTCTCACTGAGTGCTATTGTACTATCATTTTAAGCAATAGTTTAGTGTAGTAGTCTCCTGTGGGGTCTTTCGATGTCATCGTGAAGGATACTGCTAACTCAGTATCTCTGCAGGATTCTCTCTAGGTTATTTATACATGCAAATCCTGTGGCTATGTCTGTTTCACTGTCTACTAGTCTTCCACCAGCTATTGCATGCATGAAACCAATCAAAATGACAATGAATAAAGCCAGTAAACCTAAACTAAAAAAAGAACACCATGATCTTCAGTTCAAACTAGACCTCTTGTTTTTTTCTTAAACCGGTATCAACGCCTCAAGCACACCAAGGGAGCTCATAGACCTGGGCTACTCACCTCGTACAGCAAACCATGACCACCTAAATCGTCACGGCCACCGACTCAGGGTCTATGTTAAGGACGAGTTTTCCTGTGCAAGGAATAAAAAAACAGATGACATTCCAATCATCTGTATATATACTTCCGCGTGTCAATTATCCGTAGTATAACATTCGTCTTTGCTGTCTACTAATTTTCGAGAGAATAACCAAAAAGATTGTTGATATCCTCGGTGACTCCAATATCCACCATAAAAAATGGTTGGTCCACTCCAACAAAACCGATGATGAAAGGAAACATTGCAGAGATTTCTCCATCGACGATGAATTAATTCAGACAATTGAAGAACCAAGCCGTGTCCTAGATGCGACGGGACATCAGGTGACCCTCCTCAAACTCTTTCTAATCCCATGCCCTGATAATGCTTAACAAAAGTTTTACCCTCCCCTCACCGCCAAGTCCAGATCAAAGTTAAAGAGAACTAATTGTCTTTGGTGAAAATATATTTATACTAGCAGTATAGCCCGGCGTTGCTCGGACGTAATGAAGGCTTTAAAACTAATCCATGGTCCTGAAGCTCAAACTCTTTGGACGTTGGCACGAACGACTAAAAAGCAATAGTTGTTTCCAGTTAAAGCGAAACCATAGACTGAAAGAAAAATGAATGGATGTAAGTCAAATTTTGATTTCCTGGTATCGATATCAAATAAGTTTTTTTCGTCGTAAACTGAATTTTGAAGGAGAAATAAGTCCTCTGAGTAAACGGCACCATGGCTGAGACTAAGAACTACAATTATACCTATTTAGAGCCAAACCCGAAGCAAAAACTAAAATAAAAGGGCTGAAAAAAATCTAGACATACAGGCAGATAAACAGACACACACACACAAACATCTTGCCTTTTATATATATATATTATCGATTTTGTGCACTATTGTAAGAACTGCAACCTTGAAACTTCTGAATATCGTTTCTTATGTCTTTGTCTATGAGTGTATCAAATTTAATCAAAATCGGACCACTCCTTCTATAATCCGATTTTTTCGATTATCGATACTTATCGGGGGTACGTCGACACAAAACCTAGCTAAGAACACTTGCAGAAGCTTATAGTACGACTGTGTAAATTTTCAAGAAAATCAGTTCAGCCGTTTCGGAGTCTATAGTTAACGGACACACACACACAAACACACACACATACACACAAAGTTTCATTTATAAATAAGTTTAGATATGGCCCACACATGAAATCTTACAACTTCAATACCTGTTGTAAGAAGTGATGTAGTTTGACCATCACTGCATTCAGAACTGCCTGCCATCAATACAGAAAAGCAGCTGTGCAGCTGCGCATGAGCATTTCCGACACTTTAAAAAGAAACAGACTGGAGTCCGTGAACTCTGGAACATCACCAACCAAATCATGAACAGCCCACAATTATAAATGGCGTCTTTACATTTAACGCACCATTAAACAACAAAGACTATCCCTTCCGCCAACTTCACACGTCTCACTGAGCATAGTTTCGGTAATATTACCATTACAGGTCGAGAAGTTTCTAGACTTATCAAAGGCCTTAACCGTAAGAAAGCCACTGGTGCAAACAAAATTACCTTGATTGTCCTTAATATTATCAACCCGGAATTATCCCCAATCTCTGCGAAGTTATTCAACCTCCGACTGAAGAAGAAATTCTTCCCAAGCACGTGCAAGGTGTCAAGCGTATGCTCGGTTTTCAAGAACGCGGGTGTGTTATCTTTCTCTCCCTATACAAATCCATCTGTCGCCTATTATCAATAAAGATTTTTGAGGCCATTATCAATAAGAAGGTCCTCGAGAAGCTAGAAAAGAATACCCTCTACAGCATCTAGCAGTATGGTTTTCGATGGGCCCGATCCACTGCCGACGTTCTAACAACTATCACTCAAAGTATCAGGGAGGCTCTTGATGATAAATTCACAAAGCAGAACATACCTTTAGAAATCTCAAAGGCCCCAACAAAATGTTACATAAAGGTTTACTACAAAAGCTCCAGTTATGGAATCACTGGAAAGATTTTCTCGATTATAAAATCCTTCCAAACAGGTAGGGCCCTGAAGGTAGTTATTAATATCCAGTTCTCCAAAGCCCTAGCGGTCAACGCAGGCGTCTCTCAGGGTTCATTCCTCGGACCAATCCTCCTTTTGATTTATATAAATGATCGGCCTAAGAATATAATCAGAACATTTTTAAATAACTATGAGGATAATATGTCTATATACTGGAGCACCTCTAAAATTCTTGATCAAAGTTTGGCGACTGATCTTGCACAAACTACCCAGTGGAGTAAAAACTGGATGGGTACATTTAATATGTGAAATACCAAGATAGTTACATTCCTTCATCGCCGATCTGACCCAGACTACCACCACTCAGGATGAATGGATGTCATCTCAGAGAGACGCCGTGTCTTGAACGACTATTGCACCTCAAAGTCATACCCAACCTCAAGTATAACTCGATCCATTGCTAAGGATGTATATAAAATGGTAGGGTCCCTGTACCGCTCTAGTAAAGTAAGTACCTAACTCCTTATGCCATGCTCTTCCTTTACAACAGCCAGATCAGAAAATATTGTGGTTATATTTAGGTGGGACCTGCCCACACCTCACTCTCCAGTTTCTATATAGTTCAAAGGCTTTTCCGAGTCTTTTGGGTGACGAATAATTCTCCACTCACCAACCTGTCTTCCAAAGTCACTCGTTGATCTACCCCGAAAATCATCGGAAGAACTACATTCCCTGGTCCCATATTGTCAAACTTTTACGAGAAGAACGCGCCATGCCATTTACGTAGTAGTAAACTACCCACGTTCCCTCCGTATGCCATCGGTGAGAAGTAGGTTTTACTAAAACAGCTTCTTCCCGCGAGACAATACTCTGCGGAACCGATTTCCAACAGGGTATTTTCCGATTACTATAATCTTAACCTGTTCAAGTCCAGGGTTAACGGTAATCTTTCTCCGATACGCATAAATGGCTTCCGAACGTAACCCTCTACCTCGAGTGGCCAGAGTCTGCTACGACGTCTAACCAATCCTTATATATATATATATATATATATATATATATATATAACCAATCCTTATATATATATATATATATATATATATATATATATATATAAGTACTAAGTTCAAAACCAAGCAGTGAGAGTCTGCATCTTGCTTCAACGCCATCATCAGATCATTAGATCCATATGAACCAGACTGTCGCAGTGTTCATTTTAATATTTATATGTACGTATATGATATTGAATGAGAAGCACTTTTGCCCATAAATACAGAATACCTTAAGACTATGCCTTTATAGTTAATTTAGCAATAAGAATAAAATTATTTTTCTGAATGTATTGATAGACACTGATAAGAGTACATTTACTACCTCTCCATATGAAACAAAAGTCAGTTGCACTCTAAAATATAAAAACGAATATCCTGACTACTACTGAATAGCTATTATAAAATATTTAATAAATCGTACAAAAATTTACTCTTGCACTAAAAAGATTTTTTACACTGAAATAAAAAAAATCAACTCTCATTAATAATGATTTTCCTAGGTACATCGTTGATGAACAAATGAGACAAGTCATGAGAAATAGTAACATAAACCAAAGATAACATAATAATTTATCAAATAAACCTTGTCCTGGGTATGACGGTAAAATGCATTCGGTAGAAAGTCCTTTAATTAGGAGGTTGCAATGAGCATGGAACCTTCTCTTAATTGCTTTTGTCCAAAGTCCACCCTGACTCGGAGTAGTAGCACCTGTTAGGGTCTCAGCTATGGGCAAATAGTTATTCCCCCAAACTTGGGGCAAAACAGTATGAAACTATAAAAACAGACCAAGTATAAAAATAGACTTTTTATAGAACTATATACATAAAAATACACTTTTATAGAAAAATGTACATTTTTGAAATGAAAAATTATTACCATAACACATATTTGAAGGAAAACATTATTACCAGCAATAGATTTTTGAATACAAAACTCGAAGAGATGATCACTTTTCTAAAATAAAATAAAAATTCAAAAACATAAAAAAATTCTTCATCAAAATCTGAATAAATCAAATTTCACAACCGAACAACGTTAAAACCCCACCTTTTCGACATTAAATAACCCACAGAGGTCAAACAAAGCTCAAACTCAAATAAAGCTAAATATATCATCCTATTATATCTAATCAATTGCATTCTAACTATAAACAAGATAAAGAAATCTTTTAAAATATCATAAATATTAATATATTTCTCACTGATGCCTGTAAAAAATAAAACTAATAATATACTTAAACTTAACACAGCCAACTAAATTCTACGCAATAACTCTTCTCCGCAAATGTTTGTCTTGAAAAAGATCACCATATCAGTTTAAATGTCATTTGGGAGATTTTATCGCTGACAAAATGTAAGTGCATATGTTGGCTTGCAGACAAGAACATTATCAAGACGTCTTACACTCCATTTGTCAGATTTCTATCGCACAACATTTAACATTCTTTTCCACCTTCAAATTGCATAAAAATAATTATCGACAACATCAGCATATTATAACACGAAAATAAATAAAAACTGCAAAATTCTTCGAGATCCTCTATATCAAAATCAACTAAGCAACACGGGACAATATTTATTACGAGAACAGCAACAGTGCCTTAAAATGCAATTTTACTAACATTCAAAACCATGTTGCAATTTACCATCTCTGGTTACCCATCTACCATGTTGCGGATACGGTTCGACATTCGACTGAACGTGAAAGGGAGAATTTTGAACATGTTAAATATTTTGTTATTCATAACAAATGACAGTAGTTTTCATGTGATAATACTTATAAATTTTCTTAAAATACTGTAATTTATTTGTTAAACTACAGAAAGTAGCTGAAGAAAGCTGAAAGAAAGGACTACATATAAACTACTAATAAACTGAATGCATAGAAAAAAGAGAAGCTCCAAATGCAGGCTATACTGAAATCAAGCAGGTATAGAAATTTAAATACCTGGGAAGCATTCTAACAGAGAATGGAAAATGCGACACTGAGATCCAAAGACAAATTCGCATGGTAAGGGTGCATTCCAGAAGCTGAATAGAGTACTGAGAGAGAAGAAAATTTAGCTTAAAACAAAGAAGAGTGTACTGGATTGTTATGTGATGTATGTTTTTCAATATGGCAGCGAATCCTGAATAAACTCACAAAAGAGGAAGGGAAGACTTCAGACAACCGTAATGTGGTTCTACAGAAGGATGCTGAGGATGCCATGGACCGAATATGTGAATAACGATGAGGTTTTGGAGAGTAGGTAAACGAAAAAGGAACTAATATTAATATCAGGAAAAGACATCTGAAACCCTTGAGACGTAATGAGGAAGGCGGACAGAGAGAATCTGATACTCACAGGTTAGATAGAGGGAAAGAGAGACAAACGAAGGCAACGCGTAACATACTTGATCTGCTTCAGCAAATGGATGGAAGAGCAGGGCTTGGAAGGGGTCACAAGAGAAAGCGTGTTAAGAGCTTCTACGGATAGGGAGATGTGGAAAGCCATTATCGCCTGCATCTTGAAGAGACACACCACATAGAAGAAGAAGAAGACGAAGAAGAAGAAGAAGAAGAAGAAGAAGTCATCTGAGTAAATGGCATCATGGCTGAGACTAAGAACTACAATTATACCTACTTAGAGCCAAACCCGAAGCAAAAACTAAAATAAAAGGGCTGAAAAAAATACAGACATACAGGCAGATAAACAGACACACACACAAACATCTTGCCTTTTATATAGATATTATCGATTTTCTGCACTATAGTAAGAATTGAAACTATTGAATATCGTGTCTATGAGTGTATCAAATTTGATTAAAATCGGACCACTCTTTATATAACCTGATTTTTTCGATTATCGATTTTCGATATTTATCGGGGGTACGTCGACGCAAAACCTAGCTAAGAACACTCGCAGACGCTTATAGTACAACTGTTTAAATTTTCAAGAAAATCGGTTCAGCCGTTTCGGAGTCTATAGGTAACGGACACACACACACAAACACACACACATATATTTTAAAGGCGTCATGTACGGGCAAATTGATGGTATCTCAATGGGTTCTCTTTTGGGACTCATTTCAGCAAACATCTTTGTTGGGATCCATGAGGAGAGTGTTTTATCTCAATCTAATAAAGCTAGTGTTTATTTTCGTTTTGTTGATGACACTTTATATCTCTTTAAAGACGAGATTGAAGCTAACCATTTCCTTTTGTTTCATAATAATATGCATCGAACTCTAAAATTTGCACAAGTAAAGAAGATTAGTTCTTTCCTTCTGTTTCTTGATATTTTGGTTAGATCTTCCTCCCGTTTTCTTACCTCAGTTTACCGAAAATCGACATTTACTGGTTTGCATACCAGGACTTTCTGTCCACGAACACGTAAAATTAACCTAATTAAGACCCTTACTCATAGGGCCTTAATGATTTGCTCAAAGAGCAGGTTGGATGATGAACTTAAATTTATTACCACTACTCTCTGCAACAATGCCTATCCATTGGGTATTGTACAATCAGTAATTAGAAAGAAAGTATTGGAGTTCATTGAGGTGAAACTAGCTGTAATACAGAGATGACATGTTTACCTATGTCTTCCTTGGCTGGGTAGCATTAGCGATAGATTTGCTAAGCGGGTGTCTTTGCCAGTTCGACGCTGTTACATTACTGCCAATACTTGTGTGTTCTTTTGTTCTGCCAATCCTGTCTTTTACTCTATACGGAAACATATTCTTCCTCCACATCATAATAGTTTCTTTATTTATTCGTTTCGATGTAGTTGTGGGTTGCACTAAATAGGGAGAACGATTCAAAATCCGGATGCCATAATTAAGCAATGCTCGCCTGATCAACTCTCTGCATCCGGGATGAGGGGGGGGGACCAAAACAAGGCTCCGCCAAATAGTAGAGTCTTGTCGGAGGCGAACAGTCAAGATTCCGACCCTGCTTAAGGCAGGGTCTACGGGATATTTTTAGTCTAGCTTACGGATATTTTTAGTCTAGCTTACGATTTTAATTGGGTATGTGCCTCCCCCGCTTGGACATTTACCTTAGCAGAGCTTGGAAGGGGTCACAGGAGAAAGCGTGTTAAGACCTTCTACAGATAGGGAGATGTCGAAAGCCATGATCGCCTACATCTTGAAGAGACACAACACATACAAGAAGAAGTAGAAAAAGAAGAAGAGTGAATACCAATGTGGGCGCATTTTCCATCCTTAGCTTGTTCTAATCAAATTACCACCTTTAACTGTTGGAGGCTATATATATTTTATCTCTAAAACTTTCATTATGTAATCAGATAGATTATATATTATATATTTGGATATATATAGATTATATATTTGGCATCCAACTAATTTCTATCTAATTATTATTACTCTATACGTATTACCTATTTCCTCTTTTACTGATAATTATTTCTTTAGTAACGTCGATTTAGCTCTGTTGAGCGAGGTTCGCAACCGGTTAGCTCGTTCAATTTTCAGTTTAATTTTGAGCATTATCATGAGTGATAATGAAATAATATTTATGTCTTTTTATGGCGGTTATAAAATTTTTGTCCTGCCAACCATATACTAAATACATCCACATATAAGCCTGTTTCGCTGTATCACAGCTCATCAGGTTGGCTAGACATCTACTGCTTCTGGCTGGGATCGAAACTCGATCGATTTGGTGTCAGTCGGAGTCTCTGCTCCCTAAGCCATGAAATGAGAGAAGGGAAATTTTAGCGTGTTATATATAAGCGGTGTATACATACGCCAGTCACCGAAAGAACTCAATTCATTGCAGAAGATTTATGCATAAATCGCAGACGTAGTAACTGTTTTTTTTTTAATTTTCCTCTCCAGAAAGCTCAATCGTAATGAGTGCATAATATATCTGTCATTCACATACAAACCTGTTTCGCTGTATCACAGCTCATCAGTTTGGCTAGACATCTACTGCTTCTGGCTGGGATCGAAACTCGATCGATTTGCTGTCAGTCGGAGTCTCTGCTCCCTAAGCCATAAAATGAGAGAAGGGAAATTTTAGCGTGTTATATATAAGCGGTGTATACATACGCCAGTCACCGAAAGAACTCAATTCATTGCAGAAGATTTATGCATAAATCGCAGAAGTAGCAACTGTTTTTTTTTAATTTTCCTCTCCAGAAAGCTCAATCGTAATGAGTGCATAATATATCTGTCATTCACATACAAACCTGTTTCGCTGTATCACAGCTCATCAGTTTGGCTAAACATCTACTTGCTTCTGGCCGGGATCAAAACTCGACCAATTTAGTGTCAGTCGGAGTCTCTGCTCCCTAAGCCATAGGCGAATAGAATGATAGAAGGGGAATTTTAGAGTGTGGGTGATATATGACAAAGGGGGAAAAACTTTTCGTTTGGCGCGTTTTGTTCTTTAGAACTTTATCGGATTAAATTTGTTAAATTGGTAATTTTCACATAAAAATGTTATTCGGACTAAATTTGTTACATTGGTAATTTTCACTAAAAAATGCTATTCGGACTAAATTTGTTAAATTGGTAATTTTCACTAAAAAATGCTATTCGGACTAATTTGTTACATTGGTAATTTTCACATAAAAATGCTACTCTAATGAATAGAGAAAACAATTCAATAAGACGGAAATGTTTAGTGGGTACCTTGATTGCAAGGTCATACACAGCAAATTTGCGCCTTGGCTCATTCAACATTTTACCTTTCCTGGTAGATCTTTTATTGTCACAGTGTAGGATATCTAATAAAAAAAGTGATTGAAAGAAAAACTAAAAGAATATAAATGTAATCGGTAGGAATATATACCCTTAAAGTACCAAAAATATAAAGTTATTTGGTTACTGTGTAAACTTGTAGTATGGATATATATATAGCATCATAAATACATACACTTAAACATTCATCGACAAACACGCACGCACAAACTCATGTACTAACTTATATATATATATATATATATATATATATATATATAATCTACAAAATTGTTAAAATATATATATATATA
Organism: Ascarosepion bandense; assembly: GCA_037127315.1. NCBI lineage: Eukaryota > Metazoa > Mollusca > Cephalopoda > Sepiida > Sepiidae > Ascarosepion > Ascarosepion bandense. The sequence goes on along the minus strand of JBBBDQ010000872.1, from coordinate 2,587,949 downwards.
GTTTTTTTTGTTTTTTTTTTAGCAACAAAAATATAGTAGATATAATAGTTAATTAATAATGCTGATCTTAATTTTATAAAATTTTAATACCAATGCCCACCAAGATTAATTTTAAGTCTTTCCACATATTCTCCAAAGTAAAAGTTGCTTTACTCTGATTGGTCCACATTGTACATACAATAATGCCTCCCTGATGAAAGAGGTCTTGCTTGTTCTTAACCTTTTAAAGTCATTCATTTCGAAGTAACAACATCACTTGAAAAGACACAAAAAGTGTCGAAACAAAATAGCTACTTTTGTAGTGATATTATAACATATCAATGTTATAATTTATTAATAAATATTATTATATATATATATATATATATATATATATATATATATATAAAAGAGAGCGTGAGTGAGAATATTTATATATATATATATATATTCTCACTCACGCTCTCTTTTCTCTCTCACGTTATCTCTCTCTCTCTCTCTCTCTCTCTCTCTGTTGTGATGATTCTATCTTTCTCTCTATCTGTACGTCTCTCTCTAACTTTCACTCCGTTTCTCCATGCTTACACTACGATATAGATGTGTATCGCTCGACATATTCTCACATAGGTAAAGCAAATATCCATTCACCCATACACACATTTTCGGGCACACCAATATTCAATAGGCAAAGCGTTCATAGCGTGTAGAATTTTGTCTGGCGAGTGAACTAAACTGTCCATCCTCTGCGACGATGCGGGTGCGCGTTCTTGGCTCCGTGTCACGTCTCGAAGCGCCGCTTTTGTTCACTCCAATTGAGCATTTCACATTGACGACAGGCTTCCTTTCACAACCATTTCAATATATTCGTTAACATCTATTCGACCTTTGTGCAATTCTAGATCCGACATAATGAGAAGCACGCGTCGCTTACATAGCCAGCTATCGACAGTCGTTTTCAAGTGATATTTATTCAAATTACTCGGACCGGGATAGCGGCCGATGCCTTGTCTGCGCTCTTATCACTAACTGTCCTGCTTTTCTTTTAGCCGTTTCTCCATTTTCTTGTCTTTCCTTTCATCGTTTTTCATCGATATTTCCTCGAAACATACAGTCGTCAAAATGTCTTTACATGTCTTTTTTTGTTCGTCTATCGGCCTGTCGCTCTGTCGTATATATATCTATCTATCCAGCCAACTATCTCGTTAAACATCCGATCATTTGCATGTCAATCTCCACACATCATTCTAAATTTACTCAGTTTAGCTTAAAAGTGGTCAGGACCATTGGCTGCTTACAACATCGTGTATATTCAAAGCGGTCACCCATTGCCCAACTTTGGTGTTCGTATGAAAACAGGAGCCCTCAACATGAATCTATCTATTTGGCATTTTATTAATCGGCATGAAATGGCTCATTGCTTTATAATATCTAGTAACTGATTTGTTTTTATTTCAACACTCTATCATGATAACAAAAGATGGTTTCATCTCAAAAGAGGTTTATTTGTTCCCTCAACAACTAGATAAATATGTGAATCGCGACAGAAAGATAGATATGAACAGACTGATAGATAGATAGATAGATAGATAGATAGATAGATAGATAGATAGATAGATGTGAAGAGACTAGTAGATAGATAGATAGATAGATAGATAGATAGATAGATAGATAGATGTGAAGAAACTGGTAGATAGATAGATAGATAGATAGATAGATAGATAGATAGATAGATATGAAGGGAATAAAAGTGAATAAAAAGAAAGAAATGAAAGAAAGAAAGAAAGAAAGAAAGAAAGAAAGAAAGTACATGTTTCAGAGATACACTAATATAACTGTGCCAATATGGGAAGATTACGTAATATAACTTTGCGGTTTTTGCTATATCCGTTCCCTTGATAATCAATTTCCGAAATTTAGTCATTTTTCTCGATTCATCTCTCGCTCTGTCCTATATATCGATCTATCCAGCCAAATATATCGTTAAACATCCGATCATTCGCATGTCAATCTCCACACATCATTCTAAATTTACTCAGTTTAGCTTAAAAGTGGTCAGGACCATTGGCTGCTTACAACAACGTGTATATTCAAAGCGGTCACCCATTGCCCAACTTTGGTGTTCGTATGAAAACAGGACCCCTGAACATGAATCTATCTATCTGGCATTTTATTAATCGGCATGAAATGGCTAATTGCTTTATAATATCTACTAACTGATTTTTTTATTTCAACACTCTATTATGATAACAAAAGATGGTTTCTTCTCAAAAGAGGTTTATTTGTTCCCTCAGCAACTAGATAAATATGTGAATCGCGACAGAAAGATAGATATGAACAGACTGATAGATAGATAGATAGATAGATAGATAGATAGATAGATAGATGTGAAGAGACTAGTAGATAGATAGATAGATAGATAGATAGATAGATGTGAAGAGACTAGAGATAGATAGATAGATAGATAGATAGATAGATAGATAGATAGATAGATATGAACGGAATAAAAGTGAATAAAAAGAAAGAAAGAAAGAACATGTTTCAGAGATACACTGATATAACTGCATCAATATGGGAAGATTACGTAATATAACTTTGCGGTTTTTGATATATCCGTTCCCTTGATAATCAATTTCCGAAATTTAGGCATTTTTCTCGATTCACCTCAAAGTAGAGACGCGGAAAATCAGAATAGGAAAACAGATATGCAGAAAGTAAACTAGCTAAGTAAATATACAAAGAGATAGACAAATGGCCAGCTACGCAGAAATCATCTCTAATATTGAGTTCATGTAATCTCTTTTAAACACCGTTCTTTTGTATCTGCCTCTGTAATTCTCTACCCATGATTGATTTTCTCGTCTTCCCGTTCTGTAAAATATTCTTATTTGTACAGAACTGAAACATGTATACCCTCACATAGATAATAAACACCCACATCTACAAACGGCAGCATCTGCGGATCGTTTCAGTGGACAATCATTTGCCTATCAATTGCAATCTTTGGACGATACTTATTTTTTCATAAATATCGCTTGACTAAAGGAAATTTATCGCACGTGGACTTATTTCTGGTCGAGAGAGTCACTATTTCCACAACTAGTAGTACCCATGAAAACTCTACAACTTTCATGATTGAATTTTCTGATGTACAATGAATAAATAAACCCAGATGGGGTTCCAAGCGGAAATGCGAGTTTATTTGTGGAAATTCTCTGATTGAATTGTTAAATCCTCGAGCTTAACAACTTTACCAAAATATTGAAATAGAAATTATGAATATTAATGCAAGTCATTAAAGAAGTAAGAGGGTACAAATAAAGGATTGGAAATTGATATTATTTAATTTCCAAAAACATACGTTATTGACAGAGCACTATCGCCTCTTCTATATTTTCTTTCTCTCTCTTTCTTTCTTTCTTTCCTTCTTTCTCCTCTTCTTTTTCTATTTTTTTTTTTTATCGCTGGTAGCAAACAGTATCTCTGGCACTTTACATCTTTCTTACCATCAAAACTGAATAGTTCATGAATTTCAAAATATTGGTTGAGCGTAAGTTAAATGCTATGGGTCAAAAGAACAACAGAACTATAAACTGATACTACGTGATATATATATATTAGAGTTTATTGTATTCATATCTATCTATCTATTTTATACATCCACCATATTCCCTCTGTTTATGGCACCTTCCTATGTAATAATGATTGGCGTGGTTAGTCTGGATGTTCTACGTAAAATTTCGAAAGAAAATAAAAAAGTCGGTTTTGAGATAACGTAAATCAAGCAACCATGCACTCTTTGTTTAATTATCTTTTTGATCTGCTCCAGTTTTTATTTAGCTCTTTCTTTTTCCTCCTCTCTCTCTCTCCCTCTCTCTATCTCTCTCTCTCTCTCTCTCTCTATATATATATATATATATATATATATATAATGTTTGGCCCGTACCCCCCCAAAAAATTTATGATAGCTGCAATCTATGTTAAATTGTAAAACCAAAAAAATAAAGTATCAAAACAAAATCTTGATTTAAATTTACGTAAGGAATTCATAAATAGATGCCGTCATAAATCCAAGTTTTCAAATTTTAACTTTTAAATTGTAATATAAACCGAACTAATTATAATCCAAAATTAATTTCCTTTGATAGAAGATTTCTTTCCTTTTTCTTAATTACTGTACTATTAATTACAACAATTATATAGATCAAACTCTTTTATTCCTTAACTTTTCTGATTCTATTCTTTAAGTAGAAACTGAGCATAAATTCTAAATTATATATATATATATATATATATATATATATATATATAAATGAAAACTCAACTCAATTATATGTGGATGTAAATAGATGTATGTATGTATGTATGAAGAATGCATTTGTATGTTCACACACACGCATATATGGGTGCGGGAGCAACTATGAGTAGATATACGTATGGATGTGAAGATCTGTGTAAATATGAAAATATATGCGTAATTTGTGAGTATGTGTGAGAATTGTTAGCATACTTAAATATATATATATATTGTGGGGTTACACATATATACGTATCAATGAAATTGGGAGTGTGCGTTTAAGGACTTCTTCGCGACTGATCTGGATACCCCCAACTGAGCTGACGCCAATGTCGCTGTCCTTAATCTTTTTACTTATTTTTCTCTTCAGTTAAAAAAAAATGCTAATTCCGGTAAAATTGTTTGTACCAAATGGAAAGAATATTGTGTTGTCTGATGAAATGAGCTAATTTAGCTCATTTAAATTAATTATAATTCATAACCAATTTAAATGACGTGTTGAGTTTTCCTTTATAAATATCATATTGCTCTGGATAACATCCATTGAGCTCTCTATATAGATATAATACTTAATATTTTATATTAAGTTGATTTTGTTGGACTATACTGGCCGTTTACGGACTGAACATCTGTACCTATATTGCTCCTTATAAACTTAAACTGAGCTCTCCCAGGAATATCCACCTTCTGGAAAACTGTTTTTACGCACGGATATTACCTCAGAAATGAATAAACTTTCTAAAAAATATTCACTTAAAAAATATTCCCTATCCTTAGCACAAAAAAAGCAATTAACCATCTGTAGAATCACTAACATACAGCAAAAAGCAATTAACTATCTGTAGAACAACTAACATATCAGGATATTAAATTGAATCAAACTCCATATAAATAGAAAAAGGTTGAAACAAAGAAATAGCTCTGAGAAGTGAAGACATCTTAATAATGCCTTAATAATAATCGACATAGCTCTACTCAGTAAGAGACACGTATCTCGACATTAATTGTCTCTTATATTTAATAGCATATGTTTAGAAAATTACTTGCTGCCTCGATATATATATATATATAATTCTAGATATATATCTCTATATGTTTAATCATGAGCCATTCTAAACGTCGTATTTTTGCTTTAATTTCAGTTGAAAATAAAGACAAAAATTCTCCAACATTTGGATAATTATTTATTGATTTTCTTCTAAGCTTTCGGCTCACATGAGCCATCTTCAGAGAGGTTGTTTAAACTGAAATATTATAAAATCCACCATCACTTTTTATTTTGTGTTGACATAAAACTCCGCTTGGCAACGGCAATAGTTACCAAAAATAATAAACGCAGTTCTTAAATTTGCGATGCGGTTTTATGACGTCAAACCGCGGGATTGCGCGAAATGACAACAAAACCATGTAGTCAAATGCAATGTAATATGTTATTTCCTGTTTTAAAGTTGATTTTATTGAGTGTTGGTTGTTTTGATTTGATGTACATGGCCTCCAATATCTGCAGGTTCCTCTTACTGTGTATATGAGTGAGGATCACCGTATTGTTGACCAAAATCTGTCTGATATTACCTACATGTTTATGTTTTTCAGAGAAATGTTGTTTAATAGTACTCTGATCAGAAAGATGACATGTAAGTCTACGGGAGAGCGTGGTTGTAGTAAAACCAATATATGTACTAGGTTTTTGATTAGTATCAGAGATGCAATTTCTGAATGGGCATGTAAATTGGTACAATACATTGATTTTTTTGTAAAGAATTTAGTTTAGTGCTTGTTGGGTTATTATAGACTATGAGGTCAATTGTTTTAAACTTTTTATAATATATAATGAGTTTTATTTGATTATTACTTTCCACTGGTTTAACATTTCTACGTATTATGTTTTTGAGAGTTTTTTCATCTTGTTTATAATTATTATGTATTTGGTTGCAATAGTATAAGTTAATAGTGTTATGTTTATTTTGATGTAAACCATTATTATTAATATTATCATTATTGTTAGAGCTATTGTTAATTTTGTTGAGATACATTTTAATTTGTTGATCAATAACGGAGTTAGGAAATCCATTATTGACTAGTGTTTGCTTAATGTTGTGTAATTCTTTATAAAATATAGATTTGGAAGAAGATATCATTTGTGTGCGTTGAAGTAAGTTTTTTATAACAGCTAACTTATATCGTTGGTGGCATTCACTATTATAATTAAGAAGACACGAATTTATGCTAGTTATATATTTATATATATGTATGTATCTATATATATATATATATATATATATATATATATATATATGTGTGTGTGTGTGTGTGTACATACATACATACATACATACATTATATCTCTGATGAAGCCTGTTCACCGGGGAAACGTAAAATTTTCGGTTTTCAAAATGTATATCTACCAATGATAGATACAAGCTATAATGGTCTGGTACTAACATTTTAATGATAAAAACATCAGATTATGAAGGTGAAATGTTAAATAAACTTGAGAAACAACGAACCAGTTGAGTTAAACTGTGTTGCTGCTTTTGAGGAATAGTATAAACCCTGAGTGCGAGTGATGACTAGACATTTTTATATTTGCTTTTCTTTTTTCTTTTTTTTTCTTTTTGATGAGTCATAATTCTTATTTTTTTACTGAATAAACGCCATGCAAGTACCACGACTTGAAAATAGCCGTAAAAATCCCACTCTAGCACCGTTAAATATTTGGGCCTAACCCTGTAACAAAATGTTGGAATAAAAATCATAAATACAGGTCATTATTTAAGAAGAGTTTACAAAGGAAAAAAATTATAAATTGTCAAGAGTTTCTATTTCCCTCGGGCAGAGTGATGTCACCTTCGTTGTGTCTTTTCCTTTTTGCTTTCTTTGATTAAACAAAATAATGTCTCTGATATATATATATATATATATATATATATATATATATATATATTGGAGGTCATCTACATTAAATCAAAACAACCCACACTTAATAAAATTACATTTCAATCTGGTTACAACATATTACATTGTATTTAAACATATGGTCTCACTCGGTGTGACGTCATAGAACCGCATTACCAATTTACGAACTCTGTCTGCTATTCGGTGACTGTTATCGTTGCATAGCAATGTTTTATGTCAGCACAAGAAAAATCATCTTTGATGGTGGATGTTTTATGTTAACATCCTTGTAAACCCTCTGAAGTTGGCTCATGTGAGCCGAAAGCATAAAACCAGTATAATAAAAAATTATCCTATTGTTGAGCATTTTTTTGTCTTTATTTTTACCTGAAATTAAAGCCAGAATTCGATGTTTAGAACGGTTCATGATTAAACATAATAGTATAGTTTTATAATATATATATATATATATATATATATATATATATCAAATGAACCCCAAGCAATGCAGGCCAACCACTGGTGAGCAAAGGGTTACAGTGACAGAAAAACAAGGTACAAAAAATGTCAAAGAAAGGATAAGAGAAGAATGGGAATCAAGAGACATAGATGATGATAATTGACGTTGTATTTAAAGTTATGGAGATTGTAGCTATCAGAAAAACAAGCAAACACAAGAGAGTTCCACAAAAATTGAAGTAGATAGCCTAAACTATCGCCCGGTTCACACTTCACTCACGTCTATTAAACAGGTGAAGAGGCTCATCCATTGTTTCCTGTTTAGGATGCGGTTTCCGGTTTTCTCTTTTCCAATCTTTTCACTCTTTTCTTTTTTTCTTTTTTCAATTGGAGTAGATAGAGTAAACTATCGCCCGGTTCACACTCCACCCACGTCTATTGAACAGGTGAAGAGGCTCATCCATTGTTTCCTGTTTAGGATGCGGTTTCCGGTTTTCTCTTTTCCAATCTTTTCACTCTTTTCTTTTTTTCTTTTTTCAATTGGAGTAGATAGAGTAAACTATCGCCCGGTTCACACTCCACCCACGTCTATTGAACAGGTGAAGAGGCTCATCCATTGTTTCCTGTTTAGGATGCGGTTTCCGGTTTTCTCTTTTCCAATCTTTTCACTCTTTTCTTTTTTTCTTTTTTCTTTTTTCAATTGGAGTAGATAGAGTAAACTATCGCCCGGTTCACACTCCACCCACGTCTATTGAACAGGTGAAGAGGCTCATCCATTGTTTTCTGTTTAGGATGCGGTTTCCGGTTTTCTCTTTTCCAATCTTTTCACTCTTTTCTTTCTTTTTTTTTCAATTGGAGTAGATAGAGTAAACTATCGCCCGGTTCCCACTCCACCCACGTCTATTGGACAGGTAAAGAGTCTCATCCCTTGTTCCCTGTTTAGGATGTGGTTTCTAGCTTTCTCTTTTCCAATCTTTTTACCTTTACGTAGCCCCCTGCGCATCAGTGGCGTTATCGCCTTGCTTGGGGTGATATGATTAAAAAAAACGGGGAGTGCAATAAAAGAAACTGTTATAGTTAAGGAGAAGGTTACAGTTAACTGTTTCGACTGTAAAATTGTGGGACATAAATGCCAATCTAGTATCAAGCGTCATTACAATTGATCGGATAAAAAGCTCGTCAGACCAGTTGACATAAAAATACGTGTAGAAAAAACAGAGGTAAGTCACATCACCTCGGTTGGAAAGTGACTGAAAGCGGGCTGTCAAGTTGAAAGCGATTATATTGCAGTTCCTCCTTTGGAATTTGTCGAGAACCTCATGATCAGTAGCATGAACACTCGACCAGATATAGCAACAGTATTCAATGCGCGAACGGATGGTTGATGTATAAATATGCAAAATAAATTCTGATAAGAAAAAGTTACTTTCGTCTTCCGCGCATTGAAAATGCAATACTCCATTATTTGTCTGAAACACAGGGTTTAACATACAGATTAACTAAATAACTAAGGAATAAACACAATTATAATAATATAATTAATGCGTTGTTCTTGGAAACGTCTAGAACACGTGCGTTGTGGTGCAGTAGATATCGACTCAGAACGACAAATCGAGGAGCCGAGTTCGACATTCCTAGTTGAATTCCTCGCATTCACTTCCGTACAAATACGCTTGGGAAAGTTATTAATCCGTCTCTTCTCTCCTGTTATGGGTTAAATAACAGGACAGATTGGGTTCTATAGCCTTGGTCGGCAACCAGTCTACCGCAGAAAGCAATGAGAACCTACTGCTGGATAATCATCTGCCCAGTCATTCATGTCTCTTTCGAGACATGATCGCCTAATCGTGTATCACGTATGGCACTTAACTGACTATATCTATATATGACTGTATCTATATATGATTTTGTTCTTTTTCATCTGACGCACTCTTGTTCGAAGAATATTTTACAAAGTATACATTTGTATACGTTTCACACGTGTAAATTTCCGTGATTAATCTGGGCGCGTTTTTATCCATTCTTATTTCTGTATTGAGTAACTTTCGTTGCATATCATTGTATGCGTTTTCATCCTACAGGATCTTTGCAAGTGTACGAATCACTTTGTGCCGATGTATCACTTTGTGCGTGAATGAAATCGTCCCCACCACCGCTTACTCCGATCCACCGGCCGAGCAGACACTGTGTTTGTTAGAAGTTTGATCGGGAAAAAACGAACATATCAGTGATAAACACGCGAGAATATCGTCGGTGATCACGTACATTCTCGTGCATAATCTCTCACCTCACCACATGTCCAGCGCAGCGACAAGGCAGGCAACCAATCAAGAGAAATGAACGAAAGCAAAATAAGTGTAGAAGAACGTCATGCAAACTCTAGTGGTCGCTGCCCGCAAATTTGTCGTTTCTTAAGAAAAGTGCATGGATGACAAGTTTAAAATAATTGCTTTTGTTTCCATTTTGCATTAATGGAAATGCTTGTCACAGAATTATAAAGAACTTGTTCTGTTTCATCGATAATGTTTATATATATATATATATATATATATATATTAATGCAGGTTTCATTGAATAATATAGACAAGTTTTGTCTATTAATTTTGTGTAGGATCCGTTCATACCGTCAATTTGCCTTTTCACAAGGCTCCATTTATATTTCAAGGTGGTGATGGTGTGTTGGGCTGCTGGATCATGTAATTTAAATATTTAAATTTTATATATATATATATATATATATATATATATATTAGTGCATCGAGGCAGCAAAATAGTTTTCTAAATATATACTGTTAAATATAAAAGACAATGAATGTCTATTATGTTTAATCATGAGCCGTTTTATACATCGTATTTTGGCTTTAATTTCAGTTGAAAATAAAGACAAAAATTTTCCAACATTTGGATAATCTTTTTTAATTCGGTTCTAAGCTTTCGGCTCACATGAGCCATCTTCAGAGAGGTCATGAAGACGGTAATACAATAACATTCACCATCACCGACGATTTTATTTTGTGTTGGCATAAAACTCCGCTTGGCAATGGCAATAGTTACCAAAACTAACAGACGCAGTTCGCAAATTTGCAATGCGATTCTATGACATCACACCGCCTGATAGCGCGAAATGACAACAGAACCATGTATACATTGTCTCTTATATTTGACAGCATATGTTTAGAAAAAAATATATATATATGAATTTTGATCAGATAAAAAACAAATATGGCAGATGTTTATACAAACAAGTATATGTTTAGAATATATATATATATATATATATATATATATATATATATATATGAATTTGGATCAGATAAAAAACAAATATGGCTCAGAATCCAACAGAATAATAGTATCTAGAGGAATGTTTTATTTAACAAATAAAATAAGGTCTCGTCTAAATTCTCATGGAGACTACTATATCATCCACAACATACTCGCTGATAATACAAATATAACGACCAAATCCAAATGTAAAAAAGGATAAAAATAATGGAAACATTATCAATAAACAAAAGCCAAGGCTCAATAATATCAATTACGAACATGAATTCACTGTGCTGACCGTGTTTGTAAAATAAAACATTCCTCTATATACATGGATAAAAAATTCCATACATGCAATTAAAAATTTAAAAACGTCTTTGATAATGGCTAAAAATATAGCCGAAAGCGCTCGGACATAAAAAAAAGACTTTTGGGAACGTTCTACATGATTTACATCTAGAAAACAAGAAAAATATAACACTTGAAAAATAAAATAAAAAGACTTAACCATAGTAACTTGTCAGTCTTTTTTAATGTATACGCAACTCTATCTATCTATCTATCTATCTATCTATCTATATATATATATATATATATATATATATTTCATTTGTAAAGGAGTTATTACGCGGCCTTGGTTTTAACCATGAGTGCTGTCTTCACACAATTTGCAAATCGCCTGAAGACACCACTCATATCAGATCGGACCGGAACGACAAATCGATGAACCGAGTTCGAATTCTAGTTGAATTTGCTGCGAACACCGGTTGAATTCGTTGCTTTCACTTACGCGCAAATACTCTTGGCAAAAGTATGAATCCATCTCTTCTACATCCAGCTATGGGTTGAATAGCAGCATAGATTGGGTTATAGAGCATTGGTTGACCAGTCTACCACAGAAAACATAGCAACTTACTGCGAGAAAAGCTTCTACATAGTCAGTCATGAATCGAAAAGACATGATCGCCCAAGCGTGGGTATTAATGTACGTTTTCTTTCACTTTTTTCGTACTGATTGTCATGAGTCTACAAACTGCGAAGGTTTTGACAAATAGAAAGACCTGTAGATGAAAATAGAAACATATGGCGCTTGAAAATTGGAGATTTGGGTTTGATGGAGAAAGGAACTCAACAACAAATTAACCAAATTTCTAGGGCACCATTTCACAGGAACAAATAGTTTTAACTACTGTAGTCTATATACTGTAAAGTGCTTTTGCCATTCAGTTTTTTTTTTTTAGTTTTTTTTTTTTGTTGCTATCTTATGATTAAGAAAGTAGAAACAACAGAAAATCTCTGACTTTACTTGCCGTAAGTAATTGGTTACGAAGCGGTATATAATTATAAAATAAATGCAGGGGGAACAGATATTTTTAAATAATAATCTAAACTATAATAAGAGCCACTTCCGTTAGTCCATCTAAAAGATTTCAAATATATCTATATTATAATAAGTGTTTTCTGGTATTCGGAACTCTTCCTAAACTGGACAAAATAGAACTTCAGAAACTTGGATTAAAAAACCGGAAAAAAAAAAACAGATTACACTCCATAATGTCACGCAAGGGACAATGTTGATAGAATCTACATTAAAAGAAAAAGGAAGAGCAGGACGAATCGGCTACAAAGAATGTGTGAACTTCACACATCGATGAACAGAAAGCAAACAACACAAAACCGGTAATCTAAACTTATTTATAAATAGAACTTTGTGTGTGTGTATGTGTGTGTGTGTGTGTGTGTGTGTGTGTGTGTGTGTGTGTGTGTTTGTGTGTTCGTTACCTACAGACTCCGAAACGGCTGAACCGATTTTCTTGAAAATTTATTCAATTGTACTATAAGCGACTGAGAGTGTTCTTGGCTAGGTTTTATGTTGAGGTTTCCCCGATAAATATCGAAAATCGATAATCGAAAAATTCTGGTTATAGAAGGAGTGGTCCGATTTTAATCAAATTTGATACACTCATAGACAAAGGCATAAGAAATGATATTCAGAAGTTTCAAGGTTGCAGTTCTTACAATGGTGCAGAAAATAGATAATATATATATATATATATATATAAGGCAAGACGTTTGTCTGTGTTTATGTGCCTGTATGTCTATATTTTTTAGCCCTTTTATTTTAGTTTTTGCTTCAGGTTTGGCTCTAAGTAGGTATAAATGTAGTTCTTAGTCTCAGCCATGATACCATTGACTCAGAGGACTTATTTAGCCTTCAAAATTCAGTTTACGACGAAAAAAACTTGACTTACATCCATTCCTTTTTCTTTCAGTCTACTGTTTCGCTTTAACTGGAAACAACTATTGCTTTTTAGTCTTTCGTGCCAACGTCCAAAGAGTCCGAGTTCCAGGACTATGGATTAGTTGTAAAGCTTTCATTACACCCAAGCAACGCCGGGTTATACTGCTAGTTAAAAATAAAAGCAAGGTTATAGGCATTCAGTAGACAAATCTAGAAAAAGGTAAAAAATATATCATAAAGGGAGGAAACTGACTCTTTGCAAAGGGCCCGAGGAACAATGCTCTAAACATAACTACATAATAGCCATTACAGACTCAGCACCAGAGAAGAGCATATGTGGAAAGAAAGATAATATAATATAATATATATAATAATATATATAATAAGCGACTGCTACACGTTATCCAAAATTATTTCATGATATAACTTAACTGGATAGAAAAATTATTGACTAGGGAACCACGCAAACGACTGCATTTTTACCATAAATCCCAATAGTATATACCCGCAAGAAATCCCTGCTTGAGCGTAAAACGCATAATTTTTGTTTTGTTGTTGTTGTTTTTTGTTTTCTTTGTATGGGAAAACAAAATGGAACAGTCAAATCAACCTGAAAAGACCAGATTTGATAGCTTTGAGAAGGAACAAAATATCAGATAGTAGATTCTGTTGTGCTAGCAGACGACAGATTATATCTGCAGGAATGTTGGAAAAATCAAATGTAACCTAATTTTTAAGCTTTAAATTTGCCGTTTTTTATTTATTAGAATAAAAGATATGCAGAAAATTTAATATACCGTTATATCTCAAAGTAATTCCCATCGGTATCTAGAAGAGCTTGCCAACGTACACCTAACTCCCTTTCAAAGCCATGGAGGTAAAATCAGGTGTCTTGAACACAAAGGAGTATGTGATTGGCTACTGCAAGTCTGCTTCATTTACGAATAATTTCCTACGGCGCTGGTTGTCTAAAGAATGGAAGAGGTAGTAATGCGTTGGGATAAATTCCGAGGAGTAAAGTGTATAGCACAGTGTTTTCCAGCCAAGTCTCTGTATGGTATAACATACCACCAGAACTACGTGAGGTCTGGCATTGTCATAGGAGAACAGTCGTAGTAGGCCTTCGTTGGTCAGGGTTGACCATAGGTAGCATCCTAGTTGTCTGACTGACTGAAGAAGCCGATGCGAGAGTGACAGTCTTTGTTGCAGAGGCTGCTTTTATCTTTTGTTTCTGGTCTGTTGGTGCTGTCATTTTGCTTTCTGCGAACCCGCCTCTCCATGGCGACTTGTATCAGTTGTTCCTCCCTTGATTTGATTTGTTGGGCTAGGGTTCCCCTCCATATGCTCCGGTTGACTGCTACGCTTTCCCATGACTCTGTGTTGATGCCCACAGCCTTCATATCGCGTTTTAGCATGTCACGATACCGCAGCTGTGGCCGTCTAGTGGGTTTTCTTTCAGAGGCCAGTTCTCCATACAGGAGGTCTTTTGGAATGCGACCGTCTGGCATGCGGTGGACATGGCCTAGCCAGCAGAGACAGCGCTAAGGAAAGTGAACATAATAGGCAGCTGCGCGAGACAGGACCTCATTGTTTAGCACCTTGTCTTGCAATGATTCCCAATATGTGTCGGATATTTCCCACGTGGAAGGTGTTCAGACGCCTCTCTTGTGGACGTACCTGGTCCATGTCTTGCTGTGTATAGCAGTGTACTTATGACACAGGCGTTGTACACTGCCATCCCTTGTCTTCACTGTCAGCTTAGAGTTCGTCCAAACACGTGTTGTAAGGCGCACAATGGTTGTGGCTGCTTTCCCAATTCTCTTGTCGAGCTCTATGTCCAGGGGAGGTTGCAAGAGATGGCAGAGCCAAAGTAGGTAAACTGATGGACCGCATCCAGCTGATAGTCATTGATAGTGATGACCGGTGGTGCTGTAGTACCTTGACCCAGGACGCTTGTTTTTTTCCAAGCTAATGGTCAGCCCAAAGTCTCTGAATGATTGAGAGAAATGATCCATCAGTGTTTGAAGTTCACGCTGGGTGTGGAATGCTAATACTGTATCATCAGCAAACAACATGTCTCTGATAAAGACTTTTCGTGGCTTAGTCTTGGCTCTGAGACGGGCGAGATTGAAAAGCCTGCCATCTGATCTCGTATGCAAGTAAATCCATTCCCATGATGTGCCGAATGTATGTTTCAGAAGTAACGCGAAGAAGATTCCGAAGAGAATGGGAGCGAGGACACAACCATGTTTGATCCCGCTAATGGTGTTGAAGGGATCCGATGTGTTGCCGTTAGATTGCACAGTACCCAGCATATTGTTATGGAAGGACTCAATCCACCCTTGCAGCCAGTCTTGGACAGAATTTTGAAGAGACCCTCTCTACTAACGAAGTCAAACGCCTTTGTCAGATCGATGACAGCGACGTCCAGGGGCATCTGCTGTACTTTGCACTTCTTTGGGTAAACATGTTCAGCAAGTTTCTGCAGACGAAACACAAGATCATCCGAGCAAAGACTTTTTCCACGATGCAGAGTAGAAAGATGCCTCTGTAATTGTTGCAGCCGCTTCGCATGCCTTTGTTCTTGTAGAGGGTGATGATCGTAGCGTCCTTCATGTCCTGTAGTACAGCCCTCTCTTTCCAACACAGACAGAGGAGTTCGTGCATAGGAAGCAGTAGAAGATTCTTGCAGTGTTTGATAAGATCAGAGGGAATTCCATCACTGCCTGGAGTTTCCCTGTGGCTAAGCTGTCAATGGCCTCGCTGAGTTCCTCTATCGTCGGCTCAATGTTGAGCTGGTCAACGATAGCATCTTCTGTTTAGAGTAGAGGTTGGAATAGTGCCCCACCCATCTTTTCATTTGTTGTCTTTTGTCAGTGATGAATACTCCAGTGGTGGAGGGAAGCTGTCTTGTTTTGCACTGATCCCATTGCTGTTTTGATGCCATCATACATTACTGTGATGGTTCCTGTGATTGCTGTTGTCTGAATTTTTTCACTGAGCTCTGTCCAGTACTCGTTGCTGAGCTTTGCTTCTGGCAGCCAGAAGGATCTGAAGGTTTCTTTTGTTGGGTTATCTCTTGTACACCACTAGAGCGTCGCCTTTGGCTTTCATGACGGGGTTCATCTCGGTGGACTTTGACTCAAACTAGTCAAGTGACTTAGAGATCTTTCTCCCAAAGGAGACCAACGCAGTGCGGTACATAGTGTCCCGTAAAGTAGTCCATTTTTCTGTGGCAGTGACATCAAATTGTGAGGTTTTCAGTTCCCTCTCAAATCTTTCAGCAAATTGCTCGACAAAGTTTAGCTGTCTAATCTTTTTGACATCAATGCGAAGATTACCTTGCTTCTTGCCATGATGTAACCTCTTTGGTTGGAGCTTGATCTTGCAGCACACTAGGAATGTTGTGTCACAGTCCGCGCTGTGATAAGAACGAGTGTGAAGAACGTTCTTAATGGCCGTTCGTCTGACAAGGATTAAATCCAACTGGTGCCAGTGCCCTGAGCGTGGGACCCTGAGCTTGAAGAAGGGGTTGGTTAGAGACAGGCTGTGGTATGTGCATAGCTCGAGTAGTCTCTGGCCATTGTTGTTCATCTTGCCGACACCAAACTGTCCAAGGCATGAGGGCCACCTGTCGCGATCAGCACCCAATCTGGCGTTGAAGTCTCCCAGAAAAACAAGCTCTTCCTTGTTTGGGGTGCTAATGATGACCAGTACATCCCTGCGATTAACTGGCTACTTCTGCTTCATTGCTGGTTACACACGTTTCAACCGATGCAAGCGCGGGTCCGCAGTGATGGTTTGTCCCGTTATTAGCAAACCTTGCGTGAGCTTAGAGGTTGTCTAGTGATGTGAGGCACAGGGTCTTGTGGTGACAACTAATGTCTGGTATGTTTGGAAGTGTCATACAGGATTGGATTTTTGTCACTGGTGAGTACTCGAATAAATATGGGTAAGTTGTTGGGCCAAGAAAGCAGCTAGAAATTATCTGTCATTCGTTGTACCGACTTGCTCAACTTGTAAACCTTCACTAGGAGATCCAGGGGAAGTTGAACAGTTTCAACAGATACCTACATGCTGTTGTCCTCCTCTATGGCTGCCTTCAGTGCTTCCTCGACCAAGAACTGTGGCCGGTTACTGCGGGGTTCATCACAAAGAGGCAGAAACTAAATTTATGCATGACAGTGTTGCATTATCTCTAAATGCTTGATGTGTTCTGACTGCTTGTGCGGCTGTGGACAAGCCCACCTTAAAGACATAAAATAGATCGCCCTAAACGAGCTGCATTTATAACGCTATTAACGTATCAGGGACCACCTCTTCCACAGGACGTAAAAAAGGGGATGGAATTTTTTGGTTGTCGTATAGATAAATATTTCGACCTTGCTCTGGAGTCAAATAAGATTATCAAGATAATTATGATTATTGGGGTAAATGATAGCCCTTTCGTTTGAAGAATCGGAGACAGAGTTTGAACTCCGGTCGAGTTCATTACATTCACTTACGCGCTAACGCACTTGGGGAAGATATGAAAACCATATCTATTCTCCTTTCTAGCTATGTGTAAATATTTAGGTAGTCTGGATTCTATAGATATGGGTCTAGAAGAAGGAAAAATGAAACTCCAAACTAGCCTGGAAAGGGTTAAGATCCACCAGGCTATATCGCCAAGGAAATATCACTGCTGTTACGGCTGCATCACATGTAGTGCCCTACGAACTTAATGGCTAATGACTCCCGTGAAGATAACAAAATATTAACAACTTTCCTCTTTAGTTACTCGACTGCAAAAATTTAAGCGGAGTACTATATTGTGGTACAGTGGATATCGGCTCGGAACGAGAAACCGGGGAGCCGAGTTCAAATTCCAGCTGAATCCATTGTATTCACTTACGCGCAAATACCCTTGGGAAAGGTATTAATCCGTCTATTCCTTCCAGTTATGGGTTAAATAACAGGACAGATTGGGTTCTATAGCCTTGGTCGGCAACCAGTCTAACGCAGAAAGCAATGGCAACCTACTGCGGGATAATCTTCTGCCCAGTCAGTCATGTCTCTTTCGAGACATGATCGCCCAAGCGTGTATCACGTATGGCACCTAAACTGACTGACTATATTGGCAGCTAGGTCTCATCATTTTACAGTTGAAATTTCTAGATGTACTAGAAGTTTGATGCGAACAGTTTCTACTCTCAAACTTCTGGCTTATGGAAATCTCTTCCAACTTCTGGCTTTTCAGCCAAATTCGATCTTCAAAAATTTAAATCTAATGCCAAATGTTATATTCCGTGTGCGTAATTTCTGCTCGTTTATTCTCCTCTCCCCTTAATGAGGTTCTTTTTTTTTTTTTCTCTCTCTCAAATTCTTTCACATTCAATAAACTCTTGCTTCTTACTGGATTTTTCGACTTGCTTGAGGTGGGACTGATTTTAGAAAACGCGTAGTAGTTTCGTTTCAGCCGTTTCCGACACGTTTGGAACAATGTTGAAGACAATATAAACAGAATGAGAGAATTGGACATTATGAGAAAGGTGAAAACAATGGAAGAAATATCATGAGGCAAAAACAGCTCGGATATTTAATAGAGTTACGGAGGATTGAAAGTATTTTCTTCCACTAAATCTTCAATCTACTCGGTATATTTTCTACAACTAGATGCAACTATCAATGAATATTCCATATTGTAAGAGAATGGATTATACTGAACAGAAAGTAACAAAACATAATAATGGCTACGTAGTTCAGGATTGAAAACTGAAAACAAAGGTTTTATACTTGCTGCACATGAACAATGCTTGCTAACTAGAAATTATCAAGCAAAGATACTAAAATATGCAGATTATGTGATGAATATCCAGAAAGAGTTGACCATCTTGTACCAGATTGCACGGTATTAGAATCCACCAAATATAAATCTCAGTATGAAAGGAGGAACAAATAACTACACTGCTAAATCCGCAACTTTTATAGAAAAAACTGCAAGAAATTATTAACTCCACTGAAAATCTTTTGTAGACATAGAATCTCTAACAATATTATGTGGTTTTCTAATAAACACATAGAGAACAATTAAAGAGAATCACCCAGACATTGGGAGAAAAAAATACATAAAAAGAACGCGCCTTTTTATTGAGCTAGCAGTTTCTGTAGACTTTCTTTTTTTAGTTTTTGTGCATATACATATTTGTGTAAACATAATTACTAGAAGCTGTGATATGTATATTTTATGTTAAGTTTTTGTTGAGGTTATATTTTTAAAATACTGTTTGATTTAAGAAATTGTCGAATATCATATGGATTAATGTTATGAAGCAGTTCTTTTATGTTGTTTCGTTGGTTCGGCTTAGCAGCATATCAGCCTCTATATGTTGTTTAATATCGAAATCTAAATAATCTGAACACCATAGCCGGGGCCCTAACAATTGCTACCACCTCGGACCAGGGTGGACCTGTGAACGACAACAATTAAGAGCGGGTTCTACGCTCCTTAAAACATCCAATCCTCTGATGTCTTGTTACTGGATGTACTTTATTGTCATACCCCGGATATTGTAATGCAAGAACTGGTTCCATTAAAGTATCAAAAAACAAGGAGATTTTAATAAGTACGAAGGGGGCGAAATATTTTCACCAAGAAAAGAACGAAATAAATGTTCGAATCAGCACATATGCTAGGCTACAAAAATCTCCTAAGCTGACCAATCTTTGAGATGAATACAATATGGGAACCAGTATTGTATTCATCTCAAAGATTGGTCAGCTTAGGAGATTTTTGTAGCCTAGCATATGTGCTGATTCGAACATTTATTTCGTTCTTTTCTTGGTGAAAATATTAGTGTCAAAAATTACAATATGAATTCTGGTAAAAATATTAGAGAAAACCATTAACATCAAAAATACTAGAGAAAACTATTAACATCAAAAAATTGCAATATGAAAAGGGTTACTGGACATTCGGTTTATAAGTCCCCAAAATTCAGTTGTTCCTGTCTTTAAGGACACATGGCCCAGAAGATATAGACGTTGTTTAGGTCCTGTGACCCAAAGAGTTGTGAGTTCAATAACAAGTAACTTACAGGGTTAGAGGGAGATAACTCATGACTATTACTACGCAAGGAATGGAGTTAATATACTCCAGTCATTGCAATAAAGGGTTCGGTTCGAAATTCCTAGCAGCGTACAACGGCCGAAATGTTGTACAAATGGCAACAACGATAAAGACAATAGTCCGAATAATGTAAATTCCGTAAATAAATGTCCATCCTTCCTAATTAGGAGCATACAAGCTTGAAACTGCAGCGAAATTGACAGAAGCGTAAATGTTAAGTGAAAATACCGAAAAGAGAATAAAAATTGACGCATTCAAGTAGTTGTAGATATGATTATGTGCATAAGGTTGTACAAAGAGATTTAAAGAGAAAAAACGTAATCTGTCGGCACCACAGCCCAAAGTAAATGACTTAGAAATAATTATATCAAAGCTAATATAGACAAGACACATCAAAACAAATGTTGCTTATGTTCAATATTGCAGAACAGGCGGCCAAGAATTATGCCAAGGAAATGAAGAATTCAAGGATAAAATTAGATGCAAAAAGAAAATCTTCGCCCAAGAAAAACAGATAAGCTCTCTTTATTTTTATTTTTAATTTTTTTTTTTTTTGGGTGGGGGTCAAGATTATCTCACTTCGTTATTTTCCGTGGTAGCAATCAGTTATACCATGCTGAACAGTAATACAGAAACAGAAATTCCTGAATTTAACAAAAAGATCCAAACATCTGATGCCTATGCATGACCTGAAATTATTTGCCGAAACTTTTGGAAACTTCGTTCCAGGCAATCAGATTGATTAGACATGATATTGGAAGAGTACCCGGAAGAAATAAATGAGCAATGTAAACAAATAATAAACTAACTTTTCAGCCAGAACTGTTACTTCATAGAAGAAACTCCGAAGAGGGTGTTCTCCTGTACATATATACAATTAATCGTGAAAGATGTTGGAAGCAATGTCGCTTCCTCGAATCGCCCCAGAAAACTGCTAACTGTTGCTGTCATACTCTACCTTTACAAGCGTCAGATCAGATCACGAATATAGTATTGCTAACGTATATGGTCTAGGTCGACAGAGTTCTAAAGAAATTGCGCCGTCTTGTGGGTAATTAGTTGTTCTCAATCCCGCAACCCTTATGTCACAGACGAAACTAGTTTCGCTATTTTTAATACTCTTTTGCTGTTGCTATGGCAAACATTCAGACAACTTACATACATTAGTCCCACCAGCACAGATATTACACGGCTAGGGCTCACAATGCCAAAATTCGCGACTAAATCACGTTGAAACGTAGTTTTTTTTCTGTAGGATAGGCTAAGTTAATCAATGTGAAGCCTAGTCAGCAACTAGATGGGTGACCGCAGATGAATACCATGTGCTGTAAGCTTAGATGTGCAGCTGATGTTATGGATGAAGGCTCTGAATTGTTGATTGAAGAGCAGAGTTCCAATTCTCGTTGGTTTCGTTGCATTCAATTACTTTTGGGGAAAGGTATGAATATAACTCTTCTCTTACCAACTATGGGTTATTTAGTAGGAACTTTATCACTAAAACATTTGTATCTCATAAAATAATTCTTACAATCTAAAAATAGTTTCAGGCTTTAAATAACCGTCCAAGGGTTGGTAAGCCATAAAAAACAAATCAAAAGCCAAAACTCATTCTTATATTCTTTGTATTCTTTTGAAAATGAGTAAGTCCCTCTCAGGTAGCTTTTGTGGAATAGACTCCCGAAATTATACTTCCCTGTTCAATACAATTTAAGCATCTTCATGTCCAGCGCCATCCGATATCAATCATAGATGCACTTAACTTCCCCCCACATTCTGCTTCATTACAACAATCTCGCTCAGTGACTTGAGTGGCCAATGACTCTTGTATTGCATGAACTAAAATAAAACAAAAACAAACAAGAGAAAATTAAATAATTGTCACTTCAGAATGTATACGATTAAGCCTTCGCCGTTTCATCATCTCTGAGTAGACGTAGAATTTTCATCTATCAAGATGAATGATTTTTGTCGAGGAAGGTGATTGCCTTGAACAGCTACTGAGACTCAACTTCACATCATACCTCAAGTGGAGCTGATATATATATATATATATATATATATATATATATATATACATATATATATATCTGTGTGTGTCTGAGAGAAAGAAGCCTACCTAGCATATATATAATATGAATATATATATCAAGAGAGAGAGAGAGAGAGGGAGAGAGAGAGAGTGAGTGTGTGTGTAGTGTGTGCGAGCGTGTAAGAAAGAACCCTACCTCACACACACACACACACACACACATATATATATATATATATATATGGGTGGTAGGGTTCTTTCTCATATATATATATATATATATATATATAGTCATCCGCATATATATATATATATATATATAGTCATCCGCATATATATATATATATATATATATGTTTCTACTTTATATATATATATATATATATATATATATATATATATATATCAAGTAGATGTTAAGATATATATATATATATATATATTGTGTGTGTCTGAGAGAAAGAAGCCTACCTAGCATATATATAATGAGTGAGTGTGTGTGCAGTGTGTGCGCGTGTAAGAAAGAACCCTACCTCACACACACACACACACACACGCGCACAAACACACACACACACACACACACACACACACATATATATATATATATATATATATATATAGGGTGGTAGGGTTCTTTCTCATATATATATATATATATATATAGTCATCCTCATATATATATATATATATATATGTTTCTACTTATATATATATATATATATATATATATATATATATATCAAGTAGATGTTAAGATATATATATATGTATATATATATATATATATCAAGTAGATGTTAAGATATATATATATATATATATCTGTGTGTGTCTGAGAGAAAGAAGCCTACCTAGCATATATATAATGAGTGAGTGTGTGTGCAGTGTGTGCGTGCGTGTAAGAAAGAACCCTACCTCACACACACACACACACACACACACACACATATATATATATGGGTGGTAGGGTTCTTTCTCATATATATATAGTCATCCGCATATATATATATATATATATATATATATATATATATATATATATATATATATGTTTCTACTTTATATATATATATATATATATATATATATATATCAAGTAGATGTTAAGATATATATATATATATATATATACCAAGTAGAATCCTTGGCACTTGGTAAGGTATATTGCACAGGAGATTAAATCCAAAGAGAACTCAATGTTAAGATTTTACAGAGAATTATAATAAAGAACATAAGTAGAGGATTTTATGAATCCATTGGTCATATAATATTTCGCGATTCTCTGATCGACCGCTCCTCAGACCTAATTCATACAATTATGTATGGATCAAAATTATCCAGAAAAAGTCAAGTAAAAAAGAAAGAAAAAAAAAGGAAAAGAAAAAGAGAAGAAAAAATAGGGGAAAGGAGGCTAACTTAACAGTGTTAAACATAGGGGAAAGGAAGTTAACTTAACAATGTTAAATATTAGCGTCTATATAATATCTAGACGTTGCGATGGCCTTGGCCTAGATTTACAAAAGCAGTACTTAAGGAAATAAGTGAATTTTGACCTGGATTTTTAGTTGTCTATTTTAAGATGCATGACATTCAAAATTAAAAACTAGGGATTGAATTTTCGCTAGAAATATGAACCGTTAGTTTTCTTATTAATTCTAGTCTTAATAATATTAAGAATAATAATAATAATACATTATTATATAAAACATATTGGTAGTAAACAAAAAATGATGATAAAGAAACTAATATTTAAAAACCTTAATGTAATAATAGTAATAAAAGTAATAATAATAATAATAATAATAATTATTATTATTATTATTATTATTATTATTATTATTATTATTATTATACAGATATAATAATAAAGACAAAATATACCGATAAATGATAAAAGTTACGAAAATCCAAAATAATAAATTCAACAAACATATTAAAAAAATTCTCTTACATTAAAATAAAGCTATAAGTAAGAATAAAAATAAAAATATTAATAATAAAAACAGTAATAAGTACACTTAAAATTTTATGACTACATATGTATCGAAATTACCTTGGCAAATATTTTGACGAAATACATTCCTTAGCTCTACCATAGAGCTCCACTGTCCATATGCATGGTCTGGAAGTTTACATCAGTGAACACCTCCCTCGAGCTAGGGCGGCATCTCTCGAATTCCTTGACCACCTATACATGTCTCAGTCTTCTCGAAAATCAGTGGCGGTACCGCCTTGCTTGGGGTGAAACGGTTAAAAAAAATTAGAAGCGCCATACCAAGCACACAGGAACGAATCATACTTATACGCTTCTGATTCCATTATTAGAAAGTAAATAGTTATACACAGAGGGATTCTTCACAAGAATAGTCGCGTCAGCGAACAAACGCACGAGAGGATGCTTATCCGAAAAATGTTAACCTCTTTAAGTAGTGGGCAAACCGTTATTTTCCCTGCATACCCGTTTAAATTAAACACCTTAACTCTTACGCTTACAATCTTAATCACTGTGTACCTTGAGTGGCTCGTGGACCTCGCTTTTGTTGAGCCGTGTGGAACTGCTCATCTACTCATTATCAATGTAAAGATGATATATAGGTTGTACATGTTAGATATCGCTTAACGTCAGAATTTCTGGAAGCCGAATTTATATATTTACTACTTAGCCTTACTTCAGTTTCTGAGAAGGGCTTATAATAAAAAGAAAGAAAACATAATAATAATAATAATAATAATAATAATAATAATAATAATACGCAAATGAAGTAAGAATATATTATAGCAGTGTGTGTCTGATATTTAATATTGAGTTGAATTCACAAAATAGAATGTCAGCTATATACGTTTTGATTGTCCCTGGGTTGTAACAGTTTCAATGTCCTTAACTGGTCCATAGCTGATATTTAACGACTGGATTTCAGAACTACAGATATTCTCACTTTCCATCGCATGCACCATCCTAAAGACGATCTTAATCGACTTTAAAATTCCAGATTAGAAGGAGACTGAGAATTAGCAAACTAGAACTGTTTCATAAAACGGCAACAATCGGTCTTCAAATATCCTAAGCTACAGAAGA
Source organism: Ascarosepion bandense (assembly GCA_037127315.1). NCBI lineage: Eukaryota > Metazoa > Mollusca > Cephalopoda > Sepiida > Sepiidae > Ascarosepion > Ascarosepion bandense. Next base: position 2,562,597 of record JBBBDQ010000872.1, on the reverse strand, counting down.
CTGGATGATTAGCTTTGCTAAAGAACGTAAAAGAAATAAGAAATTTTGTATGGTAAGGAAACGGCAAGAAATTGGTATTAACACCACCGAAATCCAGTTACAGATATAGGACCTCTAACAATTTTATGGGACTTTATAATGCACACGATGGAACAATCAAATTTCATCGCCCAGACATCGAAATTAAAAACCATATAAAAAGAATGTGCTTTCATTTTGACATTGTAGTGTGCTGGACAAATCTGGTACCAATATGTGGTAGACTGACCGTCTGGGTAGTAATTTCAACAGTGACAAGTAGGTTGGTTGTCCAAACCACTACATTTATAAATAAAATAACTCAAAGCAGAATGTAACGAAAACAACAACTTTGTATTAAGTCAGGTTAAAGATCTGAATAAATTGCGAATGCAAGATGTCGTGAAAAGAGTTCTCTCTTAGATATTAAAGATATTGTCAAAATATTCATGCTAACAGAATTCCTGAAAAGGAAATAATATGTTTGTACTGAATAGTAGTGAATATAATTATACATGTTTTGAATTCTACTCATAAGATAGAGAGAAACATTTTTTATGTAGCTAATTGCTGAATGAAATTAGCCCAGTATGTCAGTTGGAAGAGACGAATGGTATTCGGACTGCCTCCAACTGAGTAAGCACGTGTGGAAATCAGTTTATATATTTCTTTATAAACGCGGGAAAAAGTAAGTTTCACGTGCGGTCTTTACGTAAGAGTGTGTGGGTATATGTGTACAAAGGTGTGTGCATGGTGATGCATATGCAGGTATGTAGGTGCATGTAGAAGTGATTCGACAACATGACAATTTCTACAGACCACATTGTAGTCTCGTAGGCCTTAAAAAAGCTCGCAAAGAACAAGGGTCTTGAAATGAAAATCTCAAAAATATGGTGCATGAAGACGTCAATAATTCTACTGGTGATTGTGACTATGGGTTATAATAAAAAAAAGTTCTGACGTAGAATCATTGAAGAAGTCCTTTGCAGGCCATGCATTTGAAAATAGCAAGCACATCTCCCATTTTATTCAGTGATTTATTTATGTAAAATCTTTGGGTTTTTTATTGATTTATTTATATTCATTTTACACAAATATTCAGTGGAATATATCCTGATACTATATATTATTTTATCTCTGTAACTTGAACACGGAAGGAAATGACTATACAAAAATTGAAAGGAATTAATAATAATAAAAATAATAATAATAATAATAATAATCCCCATTATCGTTAGGCTACTGGAGTGTATACTATCGATATTTCTATCTCAAGAAAATCTGAATAAATTCTAGTATTCTATCATTTTAGAAGACTGTTACTTCGCACTTCAGATATGCAATAGTGTCTTTCTATATGAGGTCGTACGACTTGATTGAAAGCATTTTGATATGGCCCGGAAAAGGAATATATATATATATATATATATATATATATATGTATATATATATTTTTTAATTCAGATACTTCAATCCAAGGGAAAAAAGCAAGAAGGTAAATTCCAAAAAACCCGATCCTAATTAATATTAAAAATTTATTTTAATATTAAAAAATGATACAGGAAGAGAGCTCCATGTAATAATCTTCATATCGAAATGGCCATTCAACATCTTTGAATTAATCCTTTTTTAATATATATATATATATATATATACATATATATATATATTATTCGATGTAGCTAAGTGGTTTTGGCCACTGTAACCGGGTAGGACAATCTAGCAAGTAGCCATAATGGACCGGTAGTCATTGTAGTCGTATGCTTAGGCGAAGGCTTATGCAATAGGTGTAGTCAGTTGGCGATCCAATAAACGTAGTCCTAAGCGTCCCAGGTGGATGACGGAACGAGGATTGCATGGTGTAACAGGAGAAGGCGGGCTCAGAGCCACCAGGGATAGGGAAACGTGGAAAGCCATGATCGCCTACGTCCTGGAGGGACAGGGCACATAGAAAAAGAAGAAGTCCTAACTAGTTGATTATGACCCCTAGAAGATGACACACTCTGCATGGGTTCATGAGCAGAGAGAGTGGGAGAGGAAGAGCGTCATGACCTGGTGTTGAGCGACTTGTATTCACATCTAGAGAAAATTCTCAATTGAGGACCGTCTTGGCAGACTGGGCTACGGCCCTGAAAGGTATTTCTAATTAGATCCCACCTGCAAGGTTATGAGCTGTTTTAACCTGTCATAATACCACGCATAATTGGCTGTGCCAATTTGGGTTCGATATACTATTAACTAAATATATGTCGTTGGGTTTCGTTTATTTGTATGCCTTTTCTACTTTTTTGATCGTACTGTTTTCTCAGTAAATAATAATAAAAGTTTTATCATTATTATTTTAATGTTGTAAATGTATTATCAGAGTAATACAATATAATCAGTAATCATAGTAAAGTATCAATTAACATCACATTTTGTTGAAACAAAATTCATATATTTACTATCTAGGCTTACCATATTTCCCGAGAAATGAGCTGGTAAGGATATTGTACCAAACGCAACGAAAAAGTATACATTAACAATAATAATGCTGTTATTATTATAGTTTCAGTTTTAAAATAAAAAGTTTAATATACCTTCTATAAATAATAATTTAATAGCTAAACCTAGTTCTATATATAATAATTCCTAACAGCAAAAAATATTCCACTGTTTGGCGAGGTGCTAATATTATAATACGGAAACACAACGGATCTTGTGTTGCAGAAAACTATGATATTTATTATAAGCTTATAATAAAAATATTACCATATATAATGCTCTACTAAGTATCGAGTCCTCGTAATAAAGTAAATCACAACACACAGGGGACTGACAACCCATTAGTTTGTTCTATTTCTATGATATATATATATATATTGCTTTAAAAATCATAAACAATTAGCGAGGGGGATAAAATTGACGGGAAAATTTTCTCCCCCTCGCTAATTGTTTACACGCCCTTGTTCCCCCACCTTTTTGCTCACTTGAATATTTTTCCTTCTTTGATCACTACCAACGGTTCTCTCCTGATGTGTTGTTAGCAAAAGGGATCCCTCCCTTGAGAGATGTTTCCGTTTGTTATTTTGTAAGCAATTTACAGGTTTTGTATCATCAAACAGTTATATATATATATATATATATATAAATTCAGATCAAATTTAGAGGGGAAATAGCCATTTTCAACATGTCATTTTAAGACATGCATTTTCAACCCCGTTTAAACAAATAAGGAAATCTTATAATGTCGGAGGCTTGGTCTAGTAAAGGAAGGGGTTGGGGAATACTGGCTTTTACAGGGTTAAGCTAACGGAATCTTAGTAGTAATTTCTTCTATGGCAGTGGGAGTTATGTGGCTTGACCACGGGTTAGTAGTGGTAGATAGAAGGGAAAGGTAACTGCTTAGCTATATATTTAACAAGACCTTATTGTAACCATTAGTTCTACAATCACAGGGGGTATAATCCTATTTTCTGTATTGGATTCACTGAACTTCTTCAAGATTTGGTTATTGTGGGAGCTAATAGTTGTTATACATATTATTAGTACACGAATAACTAATCTTGGTCGTTTTTCTATTGAATATTTTACTCAGGGTGCTGTCTTAATAAAAATGTTTACTTATTAATTTAAGAAAGATCTTACCTGTGTTAATAGTTGATAGTCTACAGAACGGGGGTTGAACCATATAATTTTCCTTTTCCTATGTTAACCTTTAGCCTTTTGCAATTCAGAATTACTAGTGGGTGTTAAATAAATTTATCTTTATATCCGCTACTCTGGAGGGCCTTATCATATAATTTTTGTTATTCCTAATAATTCTAAGGCTAAAGGATAATCGGCTAATTCTAATATGACCGTCCACAGTATTTGCTTTATAATGGCGTTAGGGTGGTTGGAAATAATATTGATATAGTTAGGGATTTCATTGTCCTTATGGAACAGTTTATGGGATTATTATTGAGATTGAGAGTAATGTCTAAATAATTCACAATCTTTAAGTTGGAAGCAATTTATATTTTAAATCCTATCATACTGAAGGTCTTAATGATTTTCCTCTGGATTTTCATAGTCAAAGGGACATTACTATTCGGGATGAACATAAATCCATAATCTCGGTATAGGCCTACCTGTTTAAGATTCATAACTTTACAAAGGGTGTCTAGGATATAGATGCCTATTAAATCGGCAGCTTGGGCTGAATCATGTGTTCCCACAGGAACGTCAAATTTACTATTGTGACTTTTAGTTCAGGTAGAATCGTTAAGGGTAAGGAGGAATTTTCTCGCTGCTAGAATAATATTATGTCCTTCTTCTGTGATATCTCCATAGTTTCTAGCGAAATTAATACAGTTTATTAGGAGATTTCTTGATATAGAGAGATATATGTCTATAATATAAAATTTAAGAAATGTAGTTCTAGTTTTGTCTGAAATATTGTTAAACCAATGGATAGTGTCGGCCGAATCCTTCCAGAGGTTGGGATGGAGGGTGTGTTGGAGCTTAACGGTTATATTTCTGATAATTTTTTTCGAGATTAATCCTAATTTACTTTTGGTTGGATTTATTAATCTAGATTGTATCCTATTCTTGAAACTGGGTTTATGATCTTTAAACAGGAGTTAGGCGTTCCTTGTACTGACTTTACCTACTGTATCCTTAATATTCAGCTTTCCGACAAATGTAGCGGTCTCATGATCGATTTCGTTAATTATATTTTCCTCTTTGTCTAGTCTATGTGTGTCGATAATCTTATTAGTTAGAAGTTTAAGGCATTGGACAGAGTTACATTTGTAAATATTTCTAGACGTATCAGCCTTAACCCAAATATCCTTCGAGTCTCTAATGGATTTAAAATATTTCTCTAACTTCATTTGGAAGGAGTTTAAATGTTTTTTTTTTTAATATCATCTTAGATACAATATTAAACAGATTATTTTCAAATGAATCCAGTAACTTACAAGGAGGGGGCATTTTCTGGTATTTCAGATTGTACGTATCCACGTTTTGGTCTCGGGTGTCGGAGAAGGGTAAGTAGAAATGCGCTTTCCACCGTAGTTTCTTCACAAAGCTGATGACTTTTTCTCTGAGGAAAATGTTGAGTGAATGTAGACTGGGATAAGGAATATTTTTCAGGGAGTACACTGGGCAGAATTTATCCATGATAGGTTGGTGGGTGTAAATCTTGAATTCACAAAGTATTAACTACGTTAATAGGAGCAGGTAATGGCGGTACAAACCCAGGATAGGATTGGTAAATAATCCGGGATAAGGCTAAATCAATAATTTAGACAATATGATAATTTAATAGGGTTTATATATATTAATATAAATTAGAAGTACTAAGAATTCGCTGAAGCAAAGTATTTATCAACACGAGGTGGTTCAGCATCTCACAGCACACAGGCTCCTCTCGGACAAGCAATACGGTTTCCGCTTCACCAAGCCTACTGCTGATATGTTAACGACCATCACCGAGTACATATACCAGGCACTCGACAGGAATGGCGAAGCCCGAACCGTTGCATTGGATATATCTAAGGCGTTCGACAGAGTTTGGTATGTTGGCCTTCTATGTAAACTGCGGAGCTATGGTATAACTGGACATTTGTTTGAACTAATCCAGTCATTCCTCTCTAACCGCACAATGAAGGTGGTATTAAACGGATATGCCTCTCAGAACTACCATACAAACGCAGGTGTCCCCCAAGGCTCCATCTTAGGTCCTACACTCTTCCTGATATACATTAATGATCTCCCTGATTCCATAAGAGCCCAAATAGGTTTGTACGCCGATGACACCACAGTTTATTCTCGCCTCCTACAAAAATCTGGTGTAGGCGTCAAAGCTAACCTCGCAGCCGAGATTGAAAAAGACCTCCAATCCATATTGGACTGGGGTAAGAAATGGTTAGTAAATTTTAATGCTTCTAAAACGAAGCTACTATCAATTAACCATCATCGACAATCTCACCTACCTCCCATTAGCATGGAGCAGGCTTGCCTCCCAGAGAGTAAAACACTGCGCCTCCTTGGTCTCACACTTTCAGCGGACCTCAAATGGAATGACTATATCGAATCCATTGCTAAATCCGCTGCTATGAAAGTCGGTTCTCTGTGTAGGGCCCGGAAGTTTTTTCCGTCTGAATCTATCCTGTACATTTATAAATCTACCATCCGCCCGTGCATTGAATACTGCTGCCATATCTGGTCGGGTGCCCCTGCTGTTCTCCTCGGGCTTCTCGATAAGGTTCAGAGGAGGGTCTGTAATGTGATAGATACTGACTTGGCAGACCGCCTGCAGTCTCTCTCTCACCGGCGCGACGTGGCTTCCATGTGTCTCTTCTATAAATACTTTCACGGCTTCTGCTCCGATGAACTTAGATCACTAGTGCCCCCTAAATACGTATTTGAACGAGATACTAGATTAGCAACTAGATCCCACCCTTTTACAGTGAAACCAATAAAATGCAGCCGTAACTTCTACTCCTACAGTTTCTTTCCTCGCACTTCCCGACTGTGGAATTCTCTTCCAAACGATTGCTTCCCCGACGGCTACAATCTCCAGGAGTTTAAATGTAAGGTCAATAGACACCTCCTAACACACTAACCTGCTCCCATTCTATCAAACACTCTTCCCATCTGCCCAACCCTCATCCTCGGTATCCTTATTCATCTGTCACCTTCCTCCTGACATTCCCTATGTCTAACCACTCCTTCTCTTTACCTTCCCCTATGTAGCCCCATGCGCAATAGTGGCAGTGGAATGCCTTGCTTGGGGTGAGATGATTAAAAAAAAAAAACACATTTAATAAGTACCGGAATAAAACATCCCTATCGAAATATTTTTGGAATCTAAAAGAAACCAATAAAACTCCATCGAGAAAATGGAAAATCTTTAAAAATAACTAAAATATATAAATCTTTAAACGACCCAGTCTCTATATATATTTCCATTTTTTGCTTGTGCTATCAATTTGTAAATGAGAAAACTTATCAATATTTGTGTTTGTTTATTTATGTATTAGTTCGTAATTTTTCTTTGCTTTCTAGTGTTTTGTTTACAAAAAGTTTTATACACTTAAAAGCCGTTAATTTCTTTTGAGCTGCTGAAACACGTAATGTATATATTTTTGTATGCGCCGTGACCCTTCAGCAAGTAAGCGATCATAGCCTTCCACACCTCCCTATTCCTTGTAGCTCTTAGCACCCTTATTCTTGTTGCCAATCCCAAACATTGCTCAAGACCATCAAGTACGACACGACTTGCTTTCCACTGTCTCTCTTTCTCTCTATCTGTCCTTTAAGTATCAGATGTTTCAATCCATCCTTCCTGATTACATGTCCCAGAAACATTAGCTCCCTTTTCATCAAACATTTCGTTTTCTTTTCTCTCTAAAACCTTGTCGTTGCTAATATGTTCGGTCTATCGTATCTTCAGCATCGGCATCTTTCTGTAGAACCATATTTCGGTTGCTTCAAGTCTTTTCTTTATTTTTGACGAGATTTTCCAACATTCACTGCCATATTGAAAGACAGTCATCACATAACAATCCAGTATTGTATATACAGTGTATAATGTATCGTCTTGTCTCGTGTAACCTGTTAACTGTTACATGTAATCATTTATCAGAATTTTGTTTTTCAAGGTTATGTTTTCAGCTTAAGTTTTACCAGCTTCGGCTTTAGTGTTTTAACGCCGTTGAGTTAGATGTGTAAATCAGCTTGCGCATATTCAAAGGGAAGTTGATCAGCAGATAAGTCTTACAATATCTGAAATGACTGCTATGGTCATGACCTTCGCAGATTTATAGTCAATGACGACAGTTGTGTACTGGGAGTTTTTCTTAACTAATAAAATAATCAATTCTCGGACTACTTTCCACATATTTGTTCTTTGTTGAATAATAATCAGAAAGGAAAAACTTCTTGTCTATATATATATATATATATACGTAATCAGACCAGGGACCACAACATCACTATTTTGCCACTGTCTTCGGCCATCCGCCACGGTAGGGATGGACTTATATTTTCAATTCAATTCTCTTTATTGTTAATAACTTAAATGTTCTATGTTTACTGTGTGTTAATATTTACTCTTTGATAATGGCTTATGTGAGCCGAAAGTTTAGACCCGATAAAAAATTCAACAAATACTGTGATTTTTTGTTGTCTTTCAACGACATCACCATCAAGTATATCAGACGGTATGAACGGATCCTACACAAAATTAATAGACAAAACTTGTCTATATTATTCAATGAAACCTGCATTAATGAAAAAATGCTGCCAAAATACACACAATATATATATATATATATATATATATATATATATATATATATATATATATATATATATATATACACTACAATTTACTTCCGAATCAGTAAGAAATCCGGCGTGGCGGACAAACATATCCTCGCTGCTGATCTTGACAGGGATCTACATTCTGTGTTGGAATAGGATAAGAAGTGGCTTGTCAATTTCTATGCGTCTAAGACCAAGCTGCTATCTGTCAATCCTCACAGGCAACCTCTCCTGCCTCCCATAAGCATGGACCAAGCGAGTCTCCCTGAGAGCAATACACTGCACCTCCTCGGCCTTACACTCTCTTCCGAACTCAAGTGGAACTACTACATTGAGTCAATAGCTAAATCCACTACTAGGAAGGTTGGGTCACTGTGTTGGGCCAGGATGTTTTTTTCCGCCTGAATCCATTCTGCATATAGACAAATCAACCATCTGTCCATGCATGGAGTATTGCTGTCATATATGGTCAGGCGTACCCGCTGTTTATCTCAGTGTTCTCCAAAGGAGAATCAGTAATGTGATAGGTAAGGACTTAGCGGCTCGACTCCAGCCACTTCCTCACCGACGGGATGTAGCTTCCCTCTGTCTGTACTATAAATACTTTCATAGCTTCTGCTCCAACGAACTTAAGTCACTGGTGCCTCCTCAACAGATGTTTACTCGTGCAACCAGACTGGCAACTGGCTCCCATCCATTCACAGTCAGGTTAGCCAAATGCAGACGACAATTCTACTCCTGCAGCTTCTTCTCTCGCACTTCCCGCCTGTGGAACTCGCTCCCATATTCTTGCTTTCCTGACGGCTACAACCTCCAGAAATTTACATGCAATGTCAATACTCATCTATTAACCACTGGACTCTAGTGCTTTCTACACCACCCTGTATATCTTTTCCTTTCTCTCCACTTTGCAACTCTCTTTACACCTGTATTGCCATCCTTAACTTGTTGGTCTTTCTCTTTACTCTCCTTCTTTCTAATTTTTTTACTCTTATGTAGCCGCCTGCACATCAGTGGCGTTACGGCCTTGCTCGGGGTGATACGATATATATATATATATATATATATATATATATATATATATATATATATATATATATATATATAGCTCAGAGATAGAATCGCCGACTGACGCCAATTGGTAGGGATTTAATCCTAGGTTAAAAAGCAATCGGGGTTTGACCGTACTGGTGAGCTGTGATACACTGAAACAGATGTGTCTGCGGTCTGCGGATGATTATACATATATATATATATATATATACATATGTGTGTGTGTGTGTGTGTGTGTGTGTGTGTGTGTGTGTGTGTGTGTGTGTGTGTGTGTGTTTTTCTCAATTTCCCTTGTTTGAAAATTTGTCATTTACGCTTAACGATAGCCAGGTATTCCACACAAGGGAAAGACTAGTGGCAGGTAAAAGATCAGAGACAGTAAGAATTATATAGACTGCTTGGTTATTATGTATTATCAAGGCTCCTCTGTGAAAGACAATATTCTCCAAGATAGTGAAGAATCTTGAGGCAAGAAAAATATGGTTCTATAGAAGAAATACTATGGACACAGTAATGATAACGTTATAAAGAAAATAGAAACGAAAAGGATACATGCAAAATATTGGAACGAGCCTGCCGTAATTTCTAGGGCAGATAATAATGAAAAAGGCTTTATGAATCTAAAACAAATGGAAGCCAAGAGTACTGAGAAAGTGCAGTAACAAATATGAAGAGGTTATGTAAATGGATGGCCGAAAAGCGATATGGAAAAATAGTAAGAAAACAAAACTTACTAAAAACTACAAATGATAGGAACTTATAGAAAGCTATAATTGCTCATGTTCTGATGGGACAAAGCATATAGAAGAAAAAGACAAAGAATTATAGACTTCCTACTAATAAGGCTTTAATGTCCACCGTCCCAGTTTGAAGGCGAGAAATTGATTACATGTAATCTTAATTAAAAACACCAGAAAAGCTTGCTGTCAGAAAAGATAAGAACCATACTTAAATCGACAATATATATATATATATATATATATATATATATATATATATATATGGTTTTGACTGGGTGGCATGAACTCTAAAGCTCTCAGTGCTAATCGAATCAATTTTGTTACGTATCATCATAGATCTCAATTTGATAGACAAAGTGAAACTAACCCAATAAAATGTTACCAATTCTCGCTTACTCTTCGATATCACTTGTCATGAATTCTTGAAACTACGTAGACACATTAAAAGATCTAATGCAGCTGCTCGAAATTGTCGTTTTGTGGGTATGGTGCCTGGAAAAATGTAGAGAAAACTAAAAGAGAGATATAGGGATAACATAATTCCGTGGTCTCCAACTAATGAGTAGCAGACACTAAATAAGCTATAGATCGTAATATATGGCTGGAAGTTAAGTCACGTTTGTTCACAGCCAATTGCAAGCGAAAACAGCAACTGATGATGAATGATAAACATTAATAGGGTAACAGACGATGGAACCGACGAGAATTAATTGGTAGATGCAGATCAAAATCTTGTAAAATTTTAATCACTTGCAGATGACAAAGAGAAACTCTGTTTACTGCAATAATATCGGAAGTGTTAAAAATTGCAATCACAAAATTTCTGACAATGGCTAATCAAAACAAGAAATGACAAATGTCGTACCTGTAAAGAATACTCAAAATCAAACGTTGTTGATAAAACGGGGAAGGTTTAGAGTTTATGGGAAAGGTTCTTTATGGCAATAGACAACAATTTGGAAGACACATTTTGTACAAGAGAAATCTGTATAAAATGAAAAAAGAAAAAATGAAAACCAACAGAGATTAGAGAATTTGACAATGTGGGTAATACCACCACCATAATCATTTTGGCTTAGGGCAACATCATCAAAGCTAAGCAACGTCGAACGAGCCTTGTCAGTATCTTGATGTGTGACCCGTTTGGGTATACGAGATGCTGGAAGCTTAGATATACAGGTGGGGGAATAGATAATGACTGAAAACAAAGCCAGTTGGATTCATTTAATTCACTGAAGCTCAAATTCACTTGGAAAAGGTATGAATCCACCTCTTCACCCCTAGCTATGAGTTACTTAGTAAGACTTGTATCACTAAACCATTAATATCCCCAAAGAAGTATTTTTTTCCATCTAAAAATATTTTCTGGCTTTAAATAACCTTTAAGGAAAACAAATCAATCAATAAAAAACTTAAATATTTACTCGCAGAAATTAGATTTTATTGTTTACATTTAAAACTGCTTTTCGATCAGAAATGTAGCATCATCGCAGACATTTACCTACGATGAATATTTAATATATTTAATATCGGACCAAACATTCTACTAGGATGAAAGTGAAGCATCAGCTCCATGTTCTTTGGCTTCTTTCTTTCTTTGGCTTCTTTCTTTCTTTGGCTTACAAGTGATATGGAAGCAGCATGTCTCTGTTAACACTACGCGACCGAACACTAGCTCACTGCATCTTCTGAAATCACATGATTCAGAAAGTTCCTACAGGTTTTTACGTCCACTAGCGCAAATGTTTAATGTTACTGAGCTTACTTACTACGTCAAGACTTTCATTGGGATAATGATTGATGCTTTATCAGAAATATTTAAATAGTTAGCCGTATACAACAGCTTTCTCGGAGCAATGATTAAAATGGTTTTAGTCAGGACAATGCTTCTTCGAATTAGTGAATTGATGTTAGAGTATTGCAAGCAAAGAACTGTCCTAAACAATAGAAACTATAAAAAAAAGCAACAAAAACTGAAATGAATAGCAAATGGAAATCTAGGAGAAATTAACAAAATGAAGATGTTGACATCTAACACTGTGGTACTATATCTTCACGATACCGGGTTGGCCGATGGTTTTGTGATTACCACATGTTCCAGACTGGATGTTCTCTGATCCCTTCCGCACCCACGTTGTTTCTTAAGATCCGCGAAAGTGGGGATAGATACAATTCAGTCGATGGAGTGTTGAATTTGGCGTCGGAGTAGAAGAGTAGTTGCCACACCATCAAAGAAATGAAGAAAAGCGCTTGTTATAAACAGTAACAAACATTTATTTACACTGGTATACAATAATTTCTTATCAAGTTAAAACTAACACCGCAAAGTGAGGGGTGAATGTGGTTGACTGGCGGAAAAAAGTTTCTTTAACTCGTAGAAATCTTAACTGCAATTAGGCAGTGTCATTGATGGAGTATGCAGTGACAACGGATTCGGTTCTGGGTAGCGAAGAATGACCGACTCGATTTTTTGCTCTGGGTGTTCTCTATTTATGGGCCCGAATCTCGAATAATTAGCTCCTGATTGGTCAGCCAATAGGGATCACTGGCCAATGGCTATCGTCGTAACAATCACCCTGGGTTGCATCCGATTTATTTAGATAATCAGCCAATTAGTCGCAGTGATCGGGGTGGGCTAACAAGAAGCAGGCGCTGTGGTTGGTTGATCAATGATTTATTACCTTGTGCCATACTTGCACTCAATCCCCGGTGAAGCAACCCTCCTGTTTGCCACGCTCAAAATATGTTTATATTTTGAAATTGAAGTAATTTTTGACATGCCATTACACCTGCAGAGTGTTTTGTTTTAGTGACAGTTTATAGGTCAGCCTTCGGCTTGGGTCTAGATATCTTTATACTTAATGACCTCGGTTTACTGCACCTGGTTCTTAAAAATGTTGGATATCCAGAATGAACTTATTTTCATAATGGTTTAATAAAATAATTATTATAATGATTTAATTAATTATTATTTAATTAATTTTCATTTAATTAATTTTCATTTAATTAATTTCGCCAGTCAACTTTTTGACACTTGAATTAAAGTGTCATAACACTACGTCAAACATAAGGTTAGGAAGAAAACTCTTATTAATACTGGAAAGAGAGATAACAGATAACAGATAAGAGAGATAACAGATAACAGATAAGAGAGATAACAGATAACACATAAGAGAGATAACAGATAACAGATAAGAGAGATAACAGATAATAGATAAGAGAGATAACAGATAATAGATTGAAAGAGATTTAAATCGAAATGGGCAATATTAGAATTAGGATTACGTTTCCTTCTTTCTAATGAGGATTATTAATATTCAGCATTTTCTTACAAGATTTCCAGATTCATTAATATAGATTTAGGAAGAAATTTACAGAAATTTACAGACTCAGATATAGGGAGAAACTGAATATCATAATAATAGCATTTTTCAACTTGAATCTAAAAAATAAAATTCATATATCCTATACTCCCAGATTCGTATATATATATATTGATAACGAGATTTATAAAACCGTACAAATATGCTGATGACGAGATTTACAGACTAACAGATTCGTACGTATATGTGAATGACGGGATTTACACCCTTTTACATATATGTTGACACGATTTACATATACATATATGCTCTTGTACTTATCTACAGTCGCGTACGTATGCGTTGATGATGAGATTTACAGAGTTTTGCATATATGTTAATGACGAACTTGACAGTCTCATACATATATATTTATGACGAAATTTACAGCCTCGTACTCATATATTGATGAGATTTTCAGAATTCCGCGTTCGAATTCCAGTTGAATTCATTGCATTCACTTACGCGCAAATTCCCTTGGGAAAGGTACTAATCCGTCTCTTCCCTCCAGTTATGGGTTAAATAACATGACGTATTGGGTTCTATAGCCTTAGCTGGCAACCAGTCTACCACAGAAAGCAATAACAACCTACTGCGGGATAATCTTCTGCCCAGTTAGTCATGTTTCTTTCGAGATATGATCGCCCAATCGTGTTTCATGTATGGCACTTAACTGACTGACTCTTCAAATATATAAGACAAATGTTGAAGATACCATGTAGCGAATATGTGAGCATCAACGAAGCTTTAGAGAAAATGGAAAAGAAAGCTGGCACTTAATATAAGGAATAAACTTTCCCTCGATCTGTCCTGTGAATATCAGATTCTCCAAGCCCTCCTTCCTCATTATTTGTCCCAAAAACTTCAGTTGCCTGTTAAGTATCAGTTTCTTTTTTCTTTTCCATCCTCTCCAAAACCTCGTTGTTACTTACTTCGGTCCATGGTATCCTCAGCGCCATTCTGTGGGACCAGATTTCCGTTGCTTGAAGCCTTTCCTTCATCTTAATATAATTGTCCTGAATTCACGGCCAGATCGAAGAACTGACATCACATAACCTCATCTTTGTTTCCATCGAAATTTTTCTGTCTCTTGGCACTCTAATCAGCTTCTGGAATTCAATTTTTGCCATGCAATATCCCTTCGGATCACGGTGTCACACTTTTCGATCTACTGTTAGAACACTTTCCAGGTATTTGAAGTTCTGTACTTGTTTGATTTTAGTATTACCGGCCTGTAAGTCTACTCATTTTAATCTTATATTGTTGAGATTGTGCCGCCAAATACGAATCCTAGCAGAAAATCTAGAACTCTCAGAATGGTCCCACTGTATGAGTTGAATAGATCTGGTGAGAAGATACACTCCCGATCAAAAATCTAAGACCACTTAAAAATCTTTAAAAAAGAATTTTTTTTTTACGGATAGATTTTAAACTCCTCCCACTTAAGGTTACCAGTACTACAATCTAAAAGGTTATGGAAACAAAAAGCTACATTCTAAACATTTTATTGAGAAATTTACATAACCATCCATCCCCACACAAACGATGGCACTCCATCATCAAAGGTGCTTTTTGTAGCATGCTAACATAACCAGCCACTGTCTGACGACCCTGCACTACCTGGAGCTCCATCGTCCCTCTGTAAGGAAAGGCACCCCATACCATTAGGGACCCTCCAGCACTATGACGAGTGGAGAAAATTTCAGGAGGCATGTTTTTGTTATGCCAAAAGATTTTGAGTCTGTGAATCCTAAAGGTTTTCGCAAAGGTCATTCTTCTTTGAACATAGGGGACTATAACAGAACTGATCTTCAATAACAGCAACAAAAAAAAAATTATACAAAATTAAAGAGAATTATCAAAAGCAGCAAAAATTAAAATGGATTGCGTATGTAACTAACAGAAAACAATGAAATAATGAAGGCGCTGACATTCCACGCTACTTCAGATAAAAGTTAAGAAGGAAAGCCTTATTAATATATAGTGGGTAAGCGTTCTTTAAGAGATTAGTCGTATGTTGTTGAAGATTAACGGAATTTGGCCTTGTTGAAGATAGTCCACTATAAGTCATAAAATGATTATAAATCAAGAAAAGTAAATTGAGTTGAAAAATAACATTATATATATATATATATATATATATATATATATATATATATATATATATATATATATCAATTAAGGTTTTTACAATTAAAGTAATCCTTTGAATATGGGTCCATCAGACGTTAAAATGTTCATGGCAATAAAATGCTGAAAAGAGAATTAATACTTAGGTATGTGGGAGCGTTGTAAGTAAAGAATGTCTTTGATGTATTCCCTCCTTAGGTCAGTAAGTGGTTTTGAGACAGGGAAGAAGGAAAATAGAGGTGAAGGTGACAAGCATAGTAAGCCACTTGACTTGGTCAAGGGAGATACTAATTACTCTAGTCTGTCTGCCTGGGTCGGTCTGTCTGGCGATGCTTTCTGTATCGGCTTTTTATATCTTCTTTTTGGATCGCAGCAGATCATTTGGGAATTCATATCCGTATTTGATTCTGGCCTTCCCATTGGCCGATAAATAAAATTCGCGTAGGCTCGCGAACTGGAGATTTAATATTTAATTAATTTTTAGTTTTCAACCGGAACATCTGCGCGAATCCGGGGAACGCACCGACGACTTTTGGTCATTTTCTTTTTTGTCGTGAGAGTGCAAACATCCGGTCCCTCGCTTTTGCTCGGTCGGTATCACCACAAATACCTGAAAAAGTAAGAATAGGTACTGGATTCAAAAACATTTTTCCTATAAAAATGTTTTAAAAGAAAACAATAATGGCTGTTCGGCCAAGGAATTAATAGATATTTCTTTATCGGAAAAAAGATGCTGAGACCATTCCTATTACCATTTTAGAATGAGTTTTTCTTTTCATTCTTTGTTAGAATGGGCACTTCGACGTGGTGCAATGGCTAGCAAGCTTGTCTCGCTAAATCAGTTGCGACTGAGTGAGTTCAAATCTCACTGGGTGCCCCATGTCATGAGCCACATCTAAACCTTTTGAGAACCTCGTCGTGGTGTAATGCTTAGCAAGTTTGTCTCTCTAGAATCATTACAATTGTGTCGTGAGTTCGATTCTCACTTAGTGCCCTATACTTCAGCCTTGTGCTACATCTATTCGACGCTTCAAAAATCACCATTCTTTGTTACATTGCTTGAATATCATATTTTTGTATATAGTTTTTTCTACTTGTCCTTCTGATTGCTTTTTTCCCTATATTTGAATATTTTTTCATAATGTTTCAAAACTTATTTATCATCATTCATCCTTCACAAAGACTTTCTAGATTTTTAAAAAAATATTTTTCCATCTTTATATCCTGTTTTCACTGTTTTGCTTTACTTTTAATATTAGTAATTATTTTTTCTATTCTTTCTTCATATCAGTGATTTGCTTTTATTAATCTATCCTTACAGATTCCTTTTACATTTTATTCGTTTTCTTATCTGCCAAATTATTATTTTAACGTGTTCTTTTGTCTTTTTTTTCCCATGTAATTGTTGAAGTCGAGGGAATTATGAATAGAAAAAAACTAAAGAAACAAAAACTAAAAAAAAATTATTAAACGGATACCTTTTCAATGTCCCAAATATGAAAGCCATATGCCATCACGAAAATCAAATTCAGAACTACTACTCCTTCCATCTTGCAGAAAAGAATTGGTTATGATGTTATCAGTCATCCGAGATTTACTTATAGGAAGCAAAAAAAAAATAAAGCAAATATTAATAGCGATCTAACATTTGAATAAGCACGTAAATAGAAATAATTATTAGTAATGGATAAATTTGGTTAAAAATCGAAAATGGTTAACATAATAATATTGAAAAAAAAAAAAAAGACTTTCTAAATCAGAAAACCAGAAATGGCACTAAATAACCCCAACAGAAAAAAAGAACTGAAATTTTGACAATTAAAAATATGAATTTTGTATAAATTCGAGCATGAAATTATAATTATAAGTAACTAAATTATAATGTTCGATTAGAACATATTTGTGAACAGTCACGGCCTCATTTGCTTTTCGGATAAATCAGTCAGTCTCAACCGCCGTTCTGCGGCACACTAATGTGCCCCGGGATCCTCTTTAGTGTGACGCGAAATATTGTCACTAAATACTTATATATATATATATATATATATATGTGTGTGTGTGTGTGTGTGTGTGTGTGTGTGTGTGTGTGTGTGTGTGTGTGTGTGTGTGTGTAAGTAGTAATGGTATAACATTAGTATTTGAATAAATTAATAAGTATTAATTTTTATTTTTCAAATAATTCTTGTCACTGTTCTTCGGTTAAATTATATTAAATTCCTTCTTTTAATATTCATTTTTGGCATGCATTTTTTAAAAAGTATTTTTACTTTTTTTTTATTTTAACTTTTTAAAATGTTACTTTGTTTGAATAAATGAATATTGACTACTTTCGTATAACTGTATTCATCATTGATTCTTTAATTCAGAATTTACGGTTTTTATTTCATAATATTTAAATGTATACGATTTTAAAAAATTGCTAAGTGTGTCGTGATATTTTCATTTGGTGTTAGGTGTGCCTTTGCTTTAAAAAGTTGAGAATCCCTGGTATAAATATTTGCTCAGTCAATTAAGATATACAAAAATAAAGACGACTAGGTTGATAAGTCAATTGGAGTAGATAGACTAAACTATCGCCCGGTTCACACTCCACCCTCGTCTATAGAACAGGTGAAGAGGCTCATCCCTTGTTCCCTGTTTAGGATATGGTTCCCGGCTTTCTCTTTTCCAATCTTTTCACTCTTACGTAGCCCCCTGCGCATCAGTGGCGTTGCCGCCTTGCTTGGGGTGAAATGATTAAAAAGAAAGAAGAAGAAGAACGTAAATGATTTTATTTTTTCTAAAAAGAGCAGACGTTAAGAAAGTGTAGAGATCTATTACATGCTTTATCTTTGACCCTGAAAAAGAAAGCTAGTTGATTTTAAAAATAATAAAATCTACCTCATACTCACATATTCGAGATTTCATTATTTGGGTGGCGGCATCTCCAGCAGTTTAAATGTAAGGTCAATAGACACCTCCTAGCACACTCGCTTCCATTCTCTCAAACACTCTTCCCACCTACCCAACCTTCATCCTCTGTATCACTATCACTCTCCTTCTGACATTTCCTATATTTAACCACTCTTTCTCATTACCTTCCCCCTATGTAACCCCTTGTGCAATAGTGGCAGTGAAATGCCTTGCTTGGGGTGAAATGATTAAAAAAAAAAATTACCGTAAGGTTAGATAAGCATCTTCGCTTCCTAATATCTTTCTCCAGAACATAATAGGTCCTGGGTATGACGGTAAACTGCATCCAGCAGCAAGGCCTCTGATTGGGAGGTTGTGAGGAGCATGGAACCACCTCTGAATTGCTGTTGTTCCCAAGTCCACTCTAACCCGGAGTATGAGCACCTGTTAGGGTTCCAGCTATGGGTAAATAGCTAACCCCAAACTGGGGTCAAAACACTATGAAAGTATAAAAATACTTTTATAGAAATATAATGTATATAAAAATAGACTTTTATAGAAAAATATACACTTTTGAATGAAAAACATTACCAACAATTTTTTTTAAGAAAAAAGTTATTACCATTACACATTTTTAAAGAAAAAAAAATGCCATCTTATATTTTCGAAAGAAAAAAAAATCTTATTACCAGCAATACATTTTTGAATACGAAACTAGAAGACATCTTCAGTTTTCTAAAATAAAATAATTTTTTTTTTCGTCAAAATCTGACTAAATCAACTTTCTTACTATAACCGAACATTAAAAAAAATCTTTAAACTCGACCTTTTTGGCGTTAAATAACCCACATAGGTGTTGATATGCCGTTAAACAAAACTCAAATCAAATCCAAGACATAATAAGTGGAGTAGGAAATGGAAGTTAAACTAACAGTAATTTTAGTAGATTTCAAAAACGACATAAGTTGTAATGCTATAGTTATCAATATTTGAACGCAGTCGTAGTTGATATAAACATACACTTCAATCGCAAATGGAACGTTCTTGTTCTAAACTCGGGATTATTTCAAAAGTCTCCTTTTTTTTCACGGTAACTTTCTTTGGGATTTCTGACCAATTCCCTATCACCTCTATCTCACATTCATCTGAAGACACTTCTTTCTGGCTTACGGTCATATCACGTTGAATAGTGCACATAGAGTAACGATTTGTTTTACAAGTTTTCATAGACTTAAGACGAAATTTATAGATTCGCACACCTGTGCTTTCAATAAGTTTTACAAGCTTGTAATGATAGGTTTAGGACGAGATTTGCTGATTCACAAACATTGGTCACGGTGTGTTTTACAGAACGTTTGTTATCGGAGGCCACAACTTGAATAACATAAGTTACGCATATAATGCAGTGCTGATAGCAGAGATGGAAAGGAAACTACAAGACCCTCTACAGAAGATAGCCGAAGAGAGTGACAAGAAAAGACTACAAATAAACTGCAGAAAAACCGATTTCATGGTCATCAGCAAAAAGGGCAGGGCAAAATGACAAATACACGTGAGGATACTAAAATAAAGCAGGCACCAAAATTCAAACACCTGGGAAGTGTTCTAACGGAAGACGGAAAGTGCGACACAGAGATCCGAAGGCGAACTGGCATGGCGAAGGACGCATTCCAGAAGCTGAGTAGAGTATTAAGAGACAGGAAAATTTCGCTAGAAACAAAGAAGAGAGAACTGGATTGCTATGTGATGTCAGTTTTTTAATATGGCAGTGGATGTTAGACAATATCATCGAAGATGAAGGAAAAACTCCAAGCAACTGAAAAGCGGTCCTACAGAAGGGTGCTGCAAATATCATGGATCGAGCATGTGAACAATGATGAGGTTCTTAAAAGGATGGAAACGAAAAGGATATTAATACTTCGCCTCAGAAAGAGACAGCTAACATTCCTGGGACATGCAATGAGGAAGGAGGGCTTGGAAAACCTGATACTCACTGATTAGATAGAGGAAAGGAGAGACTGAGGAAAGCACCGTAAAACGGCCTGAGCGGGTTGATGACAGAATGGGGTTGCGTGGTGTAACAAGAGAAAAAGTGCTAAGAGCCACCAGGGATAGAGAAAATGTGCAATCCTCGTTCCATCATCCACCATGATCGACTACGTCCTGAAAAGACAAGGCACACAGAAGAAGAAAAATATTTATATATATGTATATAGATTTAGTACAATATTTATAGATTCGATATATATAGGTTTCCGAATGCGTTTTACAATTTTGCAGTTATAGGTTTAAGACGAGATTTACGGTTTCGTACAAAGGTTTACAACGTACATATATGGTTAGGACTAAATTTATCGATTTGTACTCATAGGCTAACAATGAACTTTGCAGTCTCGTATTTATAGGTTTATGGCTAGATTTATAGATTTTTACATATAGTTTTCCGATTTGATATAAAGACATAACGACAGTTTTGCGATGTTGAGTCAATGAAAAAGCATTTATAATCTTGATAAGCAGTCATCCTCGACAAACTATCTCAAAGTTAGATGTACTAATTAGGAGGCTTCGGCCTAGATGCAATACTCTATTTTTGGTCAGATCAGGCTCTTGTAAATATAAAACAGTTGCCCTTTATTTAAGGACACACATTATTTTAGTTGATACCTGCATCAAGTGAAGTTGATAACTAATTATGACAAATAATAAACCGAGTATATATTTACCCTACTCTCCTACTGGAGCGAGATATGACACAAAGTCTAATGTGGGGAGCTCGATCGCGTGCAGACGGGCGAAGGGAGAAAAAATTCCAAGTTCCCTCAACCGCCGGTGAGCTGGCCCCGGTGACAGACAACTGGTCCACCCCTCTGGTGCAATAGGGTGCCGCGGCCGCGGGATACTGTTCCCCGGAACCGGGCATCTACTCAATGTAATTTTTCTCAGATACACCTCTGCCCTCGCGGACGGAGCTACAACTGAGCCGCACTCTGTCTTCGGGGATAGAGACGCAACTGAGAGATGATTTTTGGTCCCTACCCGACACAGAAATGTGCCAAGTAAGTATAAAATGATAATAAATCGAGTAAATTCAGTATTATTAATGACTATTTGTGGATTATAAGGCTGCACTCAAATTATTTGAATTTTTCTTCCAATCATTACTATGAAATATTCACTCACTTTTAGGATCTATT
Source organism: Ascarosepion bandense (assembly GCA_037127315.1). Lineage (NCBI taxonomy): Eukaryota > Metazoa > Mollusca > Cephalopoda > Sepiida > Sepiidae > Ascarosepion > Ascarosepion bandense. The sequence continues at coordinate 2,540,910 of JBBBDQ010000872.1, read as the reverse complement.
TGAAGTTTCCTGCTGCTGATGATTGGTTATAAATCTATCTGTCTTTGACAAATATCGCCAGAAATATAACAAATAAAAGAGTATTATTATCACGAGTGATTTCCAAAATCTGTAACTACTGCTTTACAAATATATTCTGAATATAAGTCGAGCTATTGTAACTTCAGAAAATAAAAGCTAACGAGTCTACAACAATGACTAACATTACAGTCTCTGCGGCTATTATTATCTATCACAATTGAAATTACCAAAGCCAATATGGCAATCATTGTTCGCATCAACAAAATCATCTTTATCAACATCATCATGGCTCCTTTTAAAAACCGTGAACGCGTCTGACAATAAAAGATACTGAAATGGCTGCAGTAATCATTACTAATGTCTCTACGAATTTTAGTCTTACCGTTATCTCTTTTATAATTACTATAAAAGCTCGATATTTTTATCGTTACGACCACGAACATACGTATTGTCGTGAGAGTTCATCATCATCATGCGCATGAGGGTTATTGCGAAAATTGTTGCTATTATGAGCTGTGATATAAATGATAATGCATTGCAGGGTTATTGTTGCTACAACAACGAAAACTATTTCTATTGAAATGAGTTCTACAACAATTATTGTCAGTATTGAAAAATAACGAAAGAAAAATTGATGGCATTTCTTTCCTTTTTATCTTTTCCGAGGCGCCTGTAAGAATGTATACTCATATGTGTATGCTTGAATGTACGCATTTAAAATTATATTTGTATGTACGTGAGCATATATATATATATATATATATATATATATATATATATATATGTGTGTGTGTGTGTGTGTGTGTGTGTAGATAATTACGGACAATATAAAACCGCTAAAGAATTTGTTAATATAATAGACGATTCTTTCATATATATATATATATATATATATATATATATATATATGTATACTTATACAAATATATATTCAAATTTATAGTGAATCTATATATATATATATATATATATATATATATATATATATATAGCAGTAATAAATATAAATTGAATATATATATATATATATATATATTCAATTTATATTTATTACTGCTATTTATTCAATATGGTTTATGAATGTGAATAAGGGTGAGTACTGGGAGTTATAATCATTCGTGTCTTTTTTTTAAAATGGTATTTGTTTGTTTTTTTTGTTTTTTGTTTTTTGTTTTTTTTTTCGTAAAAATCTATTTTGCAATAAAATCACAGAAATATAGATAGTGGATGAGATGCGGGTGGTGTTAAATGAAAATGGTAATTTCGATTTTGGAACCCAAAATCGATTGTTATAGATAAATGTAATTAATTTTCCCATCTTTGGAGTCTAGAATAAGATAGCAGTAACATGGCAGTGGATGTGTGCTTTTGAATTTACATTCCTGTATTGACATGTTTTAATGTGTGATTCCATTTGTATATTTTCTTTTTAAACATGCGAAGGCACGTGTGTCTTTGCTAAATTTACCGTAATGATGAGATCTGTGATAGCGTAAATGCGAATGTTTAAGTCGACCGCATGTATAAGTCGACTCCTGTTTTTTCTTCTTCTTTTTTGCCAATTAAGTTTAATATGATTTGTGTTCAGCTTGATTTTATTACTATCATCATTACCATGAGTCGGATGTGGTCGTAGCGCCACTGCATCGCTGATCACCCTGGCCAGTTCTTTTCCCATTGAAATCCGAAGAACTATTTACTCATCGATTGTTATAGATAAATATGCTATAGGTTAATATGCTCTGTGTTGAGCTTTATTTTATTACCATCATCATCGTCGTCATTATCCTCATCATGTCACATGGCCGGATGTTCTCGTAGCGATACACGGCACTTAACCGATTCCCTCCACATTGAAAACCGGCGAGGTATTCATCCATTCATAGCGTGTCTTGGACAAGTCGGTTTACTGCAACCAGTCTCTCACCGGGACTAAACACAGCTAAAGTCCCCTGACTTGGAGGCTTGATTTAGTCACCACACTGGCCGTTGATACCCTTGTAGGAAACCTCTGTCCTGGCTGTAGACTTCAGTCTAGGAAGGTCTACACCCGGAGATGTCATGTTATCACAGTATACAGAGCCATATTCTAGCCTAATGTGCTAAACGATGCTTGAAGGTACGAGAATATTCATCCACCACTTAACGGTTTGTTTTTCAAATCCTGCAAACCTTTCACCAGAAACACTTAGTGGGAAACCGATTTAAACACAAATGAATCTATTGTGCGGCATGTAATATTGAGATACATGGGTCCAGTGCCATGTTACAAGGCAATGATTTGAAGAAAAATACAATTTATTAAAATAAAAAATTGAAATTAAACAATTGATTTCAAGGAAAACCAAATCCATCTTTATTTACTGATTGATTCGATTTCTACGGTTTATTTGTAGCTTGTTTAAAGCCAGAAACTATTTTTATATTGTAAGTATTATTTTTGTGGGTAGGTAATGATGATTAACTGATGCAAATTTTACTAATTAGCCCATAGCTGGGAGAAACGAGGTAGAGTCATATTTTCTCAAGGATATTTGCGCGTAAGTGAATATAACGAACCCAAGTGGAATTGGAACTCGACTCTCTGAGTAACAATTCCAAGTTATTATCCTTTATCCCACACGCTCATCCAAGGTTACAGCAATTGTTATTTCCCAGCGGTCATTCAAACTGTGACTGACAAGGCTTCACGTGGCTTATCTTCGGTGATCGTACGGGAACAGATGTTTTAACTTGATATGGCCGTAAGCCTGAAAATCAAATTCGTTTGAAGAAAGTCGCCAGACTACAACTACAGTAACTTGTCATAATTAAGTAGTTGTGTCTTAGTGACTATATTAACACCAGTTACGTTTAAGGATGAAATTATCAAGAGATTCATTTATTACTACAAAATGTTTAATTACTCTGATATTATATATGATATGATAAGCCATTTGATGCAAAGAATAGAAGAACAACATTGGCCGATATGTTTTGGAAACCAATTCTTAGCAGTAATATCCATTGGCTTCTAAATTAACCATTTGATATAAATGCGTCGGTTTGCATCTAACCGTTGGTTACTCATTTTGTACGTAAGCTTGTCTGCAAGAGAGATCCTCGTCAGTTCCATTTGCAAACGTTGTTCAGGCTCTTTTATATTGTTTCACTCACTCAGAGCCGAGATATTGTCAATGCAGCAACTATACTGTGTAGACTTTAGCATAATCAAGCGTGATCACTTGCAGAAAAAAAAGTTAGGACGCTCAGACCACCATTATTTGAACAAAGAACACAGACAATCGGTTATATTGACATCAGGGTAGCAAAAGTATCAATGACTTTCGAACAGGTTTGTCTAGCCAGGTCAGGTCTGGTATTATCAAGAAATCATTTCCTTGACAAAACAACCATATTGACATTCGGTTCTGGGTTTCATAATTAGAAAGTTAACATTCTCATCGCTATCTATCTATCTATCTATCTATCTATCTATCTATCTATCTATCTATCTATCTATCTATCTAGCCCATCATCATAGCTACCACACCAATCAACTTTGAGAATGTTTGCTTTCATGGGCTTAAAGAAAACCTAGTTTCATAACTTATTAATTATTATACACATGATTGTAAAATTTTCGCTTGGCATCGAAAATTGTTAAAAAAAGAAGTATGAATACATTGTGTAATATGCTAGCTTTGGAACAGACATAATTGCATGCTCTTTAAAAAAAATATATATTCTTTTTTTTCTCTTCTTCTTCTTCTTCTTCTTCTTATTATTATTATTATTATTATTATTATTATTATTATTTGTGACATCACCTTGGCACGGATAAATGTAAGTGCATAGTTAACAAGTCCCCACCTGGGTTTGTGAGCAAAAACGGCACTGAAGGAGTTATCAAGACTCATTTGGGACGTTTCGTTTAGATGACACCTCTGACAATCTTCTGCTAGTTTCTGCAATGTCAGTTCCGGCTGCTTTTGCAATTTTGTCAGGGTTCCTTTCCTCGTGGCGGAGTCTTTTGTTGAGACTAGTCCCTGTACAAAAATTAAACACTTGAAATTGTGTGACGAGAGCTCTGATAATTTAAAATCGTCGCAGTGTTAATTTAGAATTGCTGCGAATGTGGTGTAATCTTCGTCGTCTTTCTTAGTTTGGTTGAAGCATTTCCACCTTTTATAGAAAAGTGAGGTCTTCAGGCTGAACAATTCTGTTAAGCATTTCACTGCTTCCTCGAAAATTAATTCGTTCGTCTTTTTGGGCAATATATAGTCAACGAACTTTGTATGTTCAGACGTTCCCAGTCTCCTTAATAACACCCTCAGTTTCCTTGTGTCTGACCATGCCTCGCAGTCAACTTTATAAAAGTCCTCGTATCTCCTAAAGTAGTCTTGAAGGGTTTTATCATTGTCAGGAGAGTATTTGAAATCTTCAACTGAGTTCCATATTGCGTTCTGAGAAAACGTAGACTCTTTTAAGCTGTTCTGTCCTTTGTTGTTTATAACTTTTAGTGTTAATTCTTGTTAGTTTTATTAGTTAGGCCCGAATTTATTGAGTGATGTGTTAACTGTTGAAAAGAGTTTAATTAGAAATGGAGACATATTGTCTGGTTTCATTTTTTTTTTTTTTTTTGGCTGCATTTCTATTTGTTTTTCTTCCAATCTTTGTTGGAATTCGAATTGTTTTATTAACAACTAGCAGTATAGCTCGGCGTTGCTCGGGTGTAATGAAAGCTTTAAAACTAATCCATGGTCCTAGAGCTCAAACTCTTTGGACGTTGGCACGAAAGACTAAAAAGCAATAGTTGTTTCCAGTTAAAACGAAATCGTAAACTGAAAGAAAAATGAATGGATGTAAGTAAAATTTTGATTTCCTGGTATCGACATCAAATAAGATTTTTTCGTCGTAAACGGAATTTTGGAGGCTAAATATGTCCTATGAGTAAATGGTATCATGGCTGAGACTAAGAACTACAATTATACCTACTTAGAGCCAAACCCGAAGCAAAAACTAAAATAAAAGGGCTGAAAAAAATGCAGACATACAGGTAGATAAACACACACACACACACACACACACACACACACACACACACACACACACATCTCGCCTTCGATATATATATATATATATAGATAGATATCGAAGCAAAAACTAAAATAAAAGGGCTGAAAAAAATGCAGACATACAGGTAGATAAACACACACACACACACACACACACATCTCGCCTTCGATATATATATATATATATATATATATATATATATATATATTATCGATTTTCTGCACTATTGTAAAAACTGCAACCTTGAAACGACTGAATATCGTTTCTTATATCTTTGTCTATGAGTGTATCAAATCAGATCACTCCTTCTATAACCCGATTTTTTCGATTATTGATTTTCGATATTTATCGGGGGTACCTCGACACAAAACCTAGCTAAGAACGCTCACAGACGCTTATAGTACAACTGTGTAAATTTTCAAGAAAATAGGTTCAGCCGTTTCGGAGTCTATAGGTAACGGACACACACACACAGACACACACTCACACAAAGACAAAGTTCTATTTATAAATAAGTTTAGATTCAACAATTGCTGCTTGGAAATCTATTTTTGCACCTAATTCTATGAGAAGAGGAAAAGAAAAACTGTTTTTTTTCTTTTTACGTAGTTGTGCAGGTAGATATTTCCTTTAACCCTGTTGCCACTTCGTATGACGATTGCAGTTCAAAAACGTGAATTCTTTGAGTTTCCTCATCGCTTTTTGTCGTTGCGACTGTTGTAGAACAAAACGATGTTTTTCTTTTTTTTAACTGTGCGTGAATTTTTTTAGTTTTCGTGTCCCCTTGTTGCGTGGGACGCTGTGTTTCCTTTTTTTATCTCTATGCGTGTATTTGTTCGAGTCTCGGTCGCCAATTGTCGTGGGCGACTGACGTGAAAAACGCATTTTACTTTTTTAATCCTCTCCGCTTGAATTTGTTCGATTCTTCGTCGCAACTTGTCGTGGACCCGGGTAAGAAGTCCAGCAAGAAGATACTACAACAACAACAACTAAAAATAGGAAATAACGAATATATATTAACACAGCAAAATACAATAGTAGAACGAAGAAATACGGGTTAGGAAGTAATACTATAATTGGGACTTGCAATAGTCATACGGTAGCTTGGCTATATCTGCCTATCGCTCTCCACTGATCTGCTTATGCTAATCTCCAGCAGATCCTTCACTCTGAGCTCTTCCCTCCTCTTGTGGGGTAGTATATGTAGTTGTAGGAAGAGTTCAATCCGTTGAATGGGTGAATGTTTGATGCCGCCATGACAGTGTAACCTTCGAAAAATTTTCAAAATAGTCAATTTTTGTACCCTAAGTATAAATTCATTGACGAATCGCATAAAAATCCAGTTTGTTGGAAGTATGGATGTATTTAGCCAATATTTCATTTTGTATCTTCTTAATCCCTTTACCTTTTCGTATAAAAAACACTCTTATTTTCTATGTATACATATGTTTCTTCTATCTCGCTCATTCTTAATAATTTCTACTTGGTTATTTTTTTGTGATCAATGGGGCTTCTAAAACTTTTAGTTACGGAAGCCTGCTCCAAAATATATTATCATTTCATTAGTTCAGTATGGCTTTCTTGGCGTTCTTATTAATTTCGTGATTTTTCAAACTCTTTCTATTGGAAATCTTTAAAACATTTCTTCCAAGAAATCATTACTTTGCTTGGATATCGTTTCTATCCTCATATATATATATATATATATATATATATATATATACATATATATATATATATATATATATATATATATATATAGGAAAGTTTTGTAATCTGCTTGAAGCATTGTGTGTATTAGGTGTATGGTTAGGTCTTGAAGACTGTCACAATACGTTTGGGAAAAGAAAGGAAGGTAAAGAAAGGCACGGTTCAGGACGAACGTGTAAACAAGCTCACCTACCATTCTGAAGATGACATTTTGAACTCGAAATATTAACACGAATAATAAATAGGTAATACCCAACACTTTCTTTACTTTTCGTTTCCCAACGCATTATGATAGCCTTTAAGACCTAACCACACACACACACACACACACACACACACACACACATATATATATATATATATATATATATATATATATATATATAGCCATCCGTAGACAGATCTGATTCGCTATATCACACCTCATCAGTACGGTTAGACTCCGATTGCTTTTAACCAAGGATTGAAACCCGACCGAATTGGAGTCAGTCGGCAATTCTACCTCCGAGCTATGGGCGTTCGGTAGAAGAAGGCAGACTTTTTAGCGTGTATATTAATGGTGGAGCTCAAGTTTTTTAAGATTAATATCTGATGAGGATGTGTATGTAGTGTATTGGTAACTGAGCCACATCAGCTCCCTGTACAGAATAGGTTTTGTCCTCTTATTTTCCTTAATTATTCTTCTGCGAGCTATTGTCTCTCACTATCTTCCTCCCTCTCTCTAAGGGGTTGTCTAGATATGGGAGATCATGATCTTTCTCAGTTTCATAGGAGTGTTCCTCCAACATTTTATTACGCTAAACTGTTTTCGATTTCACTATCATGTTTTCTTGCGTTGACATGACACTCGTTTAGTTACTTTTAGGCTCACTGTACATCGCTATCATGTTGCAACCTAACTTAGTCTGCGTGCGCTTATATCTCATTTCCATCTTTCTATTATCGTAAAGGACTACAAATAAACTGAAAGAAAACCGAATGCATGGTCATCAGTAAAAAGTGCAGCCCAATATGCCAAATACCGGTCGGGGATACTAAAATCAAGCAGGTACAAAAATTTAAATACCTGGGAAGTGTTATAACTGAAGACGGAAAGTGCAACACAGATCCGAAGGCGAATTTGTATGGCGAATGAAACATTCTAGAAGTTGAGTAAAGTATTAAGAAACAGAATAATTTCGCTAGAAACAAAGAAGAGAGTACTGGATTGCTACGTGTTGTCAGTTCTTCAATATGGCAGTGAATGCTGAACACTATCATCAAAGATGACGGAAAAACTTGAAGCAACTGCAATGTGGTTCTACAGAAGGACGCTGAGAATACCATGGATCAAGCATGTGAGCAATAATGAAATCTTGGAAATGATGGAAACGAAAAGGAAATTAATACTGAGCATCAGGAAGAGACAGCTGAAGTTCCTGGGACATGTAATGAGGAAAAAGGACTTGGAGAACCTGATACTAACAGACCAGATAGAGGAAAAACGAAACAGAGGAAAACAGCGGATAACATATTTGAAGGACATAATAAGGTGGATGATGGAACGAAGGTTGCATGATGTAACAGGAGAAGGCGTGCCAAGAGCCACCAGGGATAGGGATATGTGGAGAGCCATGATGGCCTACGAACTAAAAGGACAGGGCACAAGGAAGAAGGGTTCTCTCCACTTTGAATTATAAATCTTGTTTCTTGTAGATTAGTTTCATGTTTTGTCGCCAAGTATAAATGAATAACTCAACAACAGAATCAGAATATAAGTTGTATTCCGCGGAAAGACGGTTAGTATGTACAGAAGTGATTAGTAATATTTACAATAGAAAGATACAAGAGTCCAATCCGTCGTAAGACGTGTGTATACGTGATTACTTCCGGTACTCCACCGAAAGTGTGACTAACTCTTCACTGACTCGCACTGACTCTTCAGTAACTCATTAGAGACTCTCAAGTGACTCTCTATGACCCTCTTGTAGAGAATCCACCATTGCTATATATAGCAATGGGAACTGTCCATTTGTAGTCAAATAGGAGCGGTGCCCTAACACTTCACTATTCTTTTTATAGCATAGTTTTTTTATTAGTGTTATAAATAATAGTCAGTAGGGCTCTAATTTATCTACCCATGTGCGCAAATGAGCTTTTTGATCTTCAAGCATGTGGTATTGTCCTATAGCTTAGCAACAATCCAGGAAAAATGTTCATATTTTTTCTTTCCGTTGTGGACATATTTTCACCCGTTGTTAAGAGTTTGCACCATCCTTCCTGATAATCCGTTTGATTGCTGATTGTATGGTAGAAATTTTATGTTTTATGTCCACTTTTGTTCCACCATTCACATAGTTCCCCGTCACAGAACTCTGGGGCGTTGTCAGTACGAGCGTTTTCGAAATTCTATTTCTTGTTAAAATGATCTTTAAGAATTGTTTCAAGTTCGAACTTCTTTTGTCAGAGACCTGTATTACCTCTGGCCAACTTGAATAGGCATCTTTCAGTATTAGTAACAAATCCATTAAATTAACATGAGCATGGTCCATCTGTACACTGAACAAAGTTTGATGTTCATTGGCCATGTATGCGTTTTTGTCTGTCTGAATTTATTTATTTCAAGAAACGTTTTACATGTTTTTTTACGTGTTCTGTAGAATAGCCTGGTTACCATGTCTCTAGCCTTAATCTCCTTTGCGTAGACGTTATTCCGCAATGAACATCGTCATGTATCCTTTTTATAATTTTGCTTATTTGAGTTACTCACCTAATGACTACATCTTCATTTCTAATTAAACTCTTTTCAACAGTTAACACATCACTCAATAAATTCCGGGCCTAACTAATAAATAACTAATAAAAGGCAAAATTTGACTTTATTCTTGAACATAGTCAACTTCTAACGCTTCTCTATTCGACGACTTTTTGGTAAAACGATTTGCCTTTGGCCTCAAAATACGCCTCAGTTTCCACCACCTCTCTTTCATTGGAGGTAAATCTCTTTCCCTGGAGCATTCTTTTAAGGTCTGCAAGCAGCTAGTAGTCGCTGGGAGCCAGATCTGAAGAAGAGGGTGTATACAGAAGCAATTTGAAGTGCAATTCATGTAGTTTTGCCATCTTTGCGATCGACTTGTGACACATTGCGTTGTCTTGGTGTAAGATCACGTCTTTATTCTTTATTTGTAGCCGTTATTTGTCTGTTTCTTCATTCAAATGCACCACTAATACTATATAATAATCGATGGTTCTTCTTTTCTCAAGGTAAATCGACAAACAAAATACCTTGCGCATCTCAAAATACGGCTTTCACGTGCTGATGTCCAATGAGCTGACTGCCGATTTGATTCCGGAGTAAAGCGATGGATCCATCTTTCGACTGTGGCCAAAGGAAGCACCCACTTTGAACGCAGCTTTCTCATTGGCAGATGTTCACGCAAAATGGTGAATACAGTGCCTTCTGGTATGTTCATCTCTGCAATTTAGGAACGGCTAAAACTAGTGTGTGGATTCTGCCGATTTTGAACGACCTGAGCGTTCATCTTTATTTGTGCCTGTACGACCGCGTTTAAAGTAAACATCCCACCTCTTAACCGTTGTTTCCGACGGGGCAGAGTCCAAATAACACTGATCAAGCCATTACTTTGCTTGAGCAGAATTTTTTTGATCAGAAAGCGATGCTTTATCAACACACGAAATTTAGACTTTCCTATTGTTTTAAAAATTTGCAACAGTAGCTTCACTTAAAAAACTTTAATTTGTAAACTAATAATCTGATTGGGCCCCAAATTTTGACACGTGCTATTTAGTACTTGAAAAAAATTATACGAATTTTTTATTAGTGGAGCCATCAATATATGTCAGGCCCGTGACTTACTGATGTGTTAATCTGTGTCTAATACTTTTTAATACGTCTTTCTGTTCGTGAGCAATGATTCCACTTATGTTTTATCTTGAATAATATACGCTTTAATATGGGATATTGCTTCGTATCAAGAGCTAAATTTTATCGATAAAATATTAGTTTCTACACAGTGTAAGAAAGTATCGTTGAATTATTCTTCGTCTTTCACTTTCCGAAGTTATGAACCTTAATCTCGGTAATGCATCTACATGCAAAATAGTATTGCCATGAGCATTAAGGCCCATTATAAAATTATAGACGACGTTACCTTAGGAAGTTACTGCCAAGGATTAAATATGAATTGTAAAGGTCTATGGTCGGACCTTAGCAGGAATTCATTTCTAGTCAAAAACTGACGAGCTTTATTTATCGTTTAAATTATGGCAAATCCTTCCTTCTCCATTTTTCTCAAAAGATATATAATACGATCACCATCCTGAGCTAAAGTTCCTGAAAATGGTTGTTCAATTGCGTCAGTTGTTACTACTATTTCTTTACTGGAGTCGAATATTTTTACAACTATCGTCTTTGCTAGAATAACTTTTAATTTTTCAAATGACACAAGCGTTTTCCTTAAAATAGCAAAAGGTTCTATCAAGTTAGCGTATCGCTTTACATATTGTTTACAGAAATTTCAAGTTCTAAGACAGGTTCCATTTTTCTTTTGTTCTTAGGTACTTCAATTTTTAATATTTTTATACTTTTTTAACGAACGATTGACATAGAGATATGCCTTCGTTAGATATGAAATATCCCTAAAATGATATTTTTAGTGTTGTGCACACATTTGTTTTCGTTAATCGTTAATCTAGTATTTTTATCCAAAACCATACTAGTTTTCCATTATGTTTATTTGTCGGAAATAGCACCAATACAAAGGTCATCGGTAAATTGTCGTTGTAAGTCCCGACGCTTTTCCCCTTCAAATTTATCCAAAATAGCATTATCTCTGTGCAAATGTATATGCTGAACTCAAATCAACTGTTAGTTATTGAAGAAATAAAAATAAAATGTTTTTGTCATTATTATTTTGCAATATTTTAGAAAGCAAAGATTAACTCGTCCGAATCACCCTAAATTTTCTTCATTCTTTCAATGATGAAACTGAAATATCTCATTATTAAATATTTATAAGTTCATTTGATTCACATGTTATTGTGCAGCATTAACAGAACCATTCTATTTTCATTTACGATTATTTACTTGGCAATAAATACTAAAACATAATATGTAAAATATCGTCTGGGGTTGCCTAATAATTATGGCCGGTAGTGTATGTCGAATCTATGTTAATCACATCGTATTAGATCGTGATTCATTTCAGTCTGCCATGATAATTTGTAAATAGACATAGATATGTCTTCGTTAGATATGAAATATCAAACTTATTTTTTAGTTCCACGTAGGCTTTAAAATAGTCAAACGCTTTTATGACGGATCAATCAAACTGATTCAATTGAACAAGGCTTTACTTTAAATTTGGTTTGCCTAGTTTCTTCCAAAACCTTTTTCAGTAACAATGTCACGTAACTTTCTGTATTTAGTTGCATGCTCATTAAAACATAACTGATTCTTATTTTTAATAAGCATTTTTCATTTCTTTCTGTCAAGGAAAAGTCATCCATACTCATTTCCACTTCATTTTGTTGGATCATCTGTACGTTTCTATTTTTAGATTTACAAATACGTTTAAAATTGTTAATTTTGAAACATTTTTCACGTCTTTTTGTATATGCCGGACATTTTTTCTTTTTTCTTTGGTGTTTGTAACCACACCAAGTGCATATTATTCTGTCTTTTTCTCTATCGCCTATGTCTTCATTTTCTTCACCAGATCTTTTAACCTTTTATTTAATTAAATTTTTGAATAAGTTCTTTTTTTTTTTTAATCATTTCACCCCGAGCAAGGCGGAAATGCCACTGATGTGCAGTAGGCTACATAAATGTAAAAAGATTAATTTAAAAAGAGTGAGGAGTACAAACTAGTTAGAAAGGAACAATAGAAAGCTGATAAAACAGGTGCGATGACAGATACATAGGTGGAGAGAAAGGGAAGGTTATACAGGGGAGGGGAGAGAGCTAGAGGACAGTGGTTAGTAGATGAGTATTGACTTTTCATTTAAATTTCTGGATGTTGTAGCCGTCAGGAAAGCAAGAATACAGGAGCGAGTTCCACAGGCGGGAAGTGCGAGAGAAGAAGCTGAAGGAGTAGTATTGTCGTCTGCATTTGGCTAACCTGACTGTGAATGGGTGGGACCCAGTTGCCAGTCTGGTTGCACGAGTAAACACCTGTTGAGGAGGCATCAGTGACTTAAGTTCGTCTGAGCAGAAGCCATGAAAGTATTTATAGAACAGACAAAGGGAGGCCACATTTCGACGATGGGGAAGTAGCTGCAGTCGAGCCGCCAGATCAGTACCTATCACATTACAGACTCTCCTTTGGAGCCTGTCAAGAACACTGAGGAGAACGAAAAAATCGGCACAATGTTTTAGTAACAACGTTCCCAGTTTTAACTGCATTTTCCGGTCCCAGTTTCTCTATATCAAACGAAGAACATATTCAAAGGCTGTTTTATCCTCCTTTGAGAAAAGTTCATGAATTTAGCTCTTTTTGCATTCACTAGCTTCTTTTTTAGGTGCTATGTATTTTTACTATTAGCTGACCGATATCGTCGAACGTCATTTCCTCTGACTTTGTTGGGTGTGCAATTGCTTACACTTTTATAATAACCACACAGCCCGTTACTTTCAAGAAGAGGTCAGCTATCTGGTTTTCTCCTCCAACTGATTTCAAATCATTCAGATTTTTGCTTTAGCTTTAGTTGTTACACTCCTAAGCCACGCTTGTCAATACTCGTAATTATCAAGTGATAATTGTTCAAACTGTTATTTAGATATCCGTGACACCATTGTTGTGGGAAGTGGTAAGCACTCAAATATCACAAGGTTAATGGTTGTAGATATTTATACTCTTGGGGACCTCCCATGTAAATGAGTTACCACACCTTATTTTTTTACAAATATTCGCATAAACTGCGCACCTTACTTTTATCACTAATAAAACAAAGGCTTTATTTTGAGTGGGCATTAGGCCTTTTATAGTATGATTATTATCAATAGATGCATATATGTGTGTGTGTCTGAAATATATAATTAATCACGAACATACAAACATATATATACAGAGAGAGAGAGAGAGAGAAAGAGGGCGAGGGAGAGAATCAGTGTGATACAAATTTGAAGAATACACATGTGTGACTGTGTGAGAGCGTATGTGTATGTGTGTGCAAAGATTTCATTAAAGCTGTATATACATGTCATGAGATTAACTGAAAAGTTAATCTACGTAAGCAGATGTTGCTTTTGTGAAAGTCTCTACACATAGACATATAGATACATACATTTATATATATATATATATATATATATATATATATATATATATATATAATGAAAACTAAATACTTGTTCATGAAAACTTAATTTAAAATATTAATATTTTGCATGCCTATATATATATTAACAAACATGCAAAATATTAATAAGTATTCCATTTTTATTTTCATTTAAGAGTAAACAGACATATAGATAGATAGATAGATAGATAGATAGATAGACAGACAGACAGACAGAAAGAAAGAAAGACAAACAGCCCAGTATATGTCGGTTCTGCTCTGCAATGATAAAAATACAATTCAATTTCAATAGGGCAAAGTACAATTCAGATGAGTACAATTGATGCTTACTGAGATAGAGCACAATGGATATTTTATACAATGCTCAATAGTTTGTTTTCGTGTTTCCCTGTTTAGTTGCAATTTTATTTCACTTTCCAATCTTTTGTTTTCTTTCTACTAATAGACGCTTCGGTTGAACATAATGTTCATATTAAACTAACCAATCAACGCGAAATGTTAAACCAAAGAAGTCGGTGCATTCTCTTTGAAATACACTTCCATATGTGTTTGCGTGTGTTTCTGTATTTCTCTATAGATATTCAGATGTGCCGTAAAATGTACTGAAAGAGAAAGCGGAAATGGAGATTCGAGTTCAAATCCTAACCAAAACTGTTTCCTTCTCTTAGCATTATTAACCTTAGATTCTTTGCAATGATGTTCACCATGTACAAGCTCCAAGAGACACTCGCGGTAGGGGATTAAAGAGTCAAAAGCACAATTTATGAAGGTACGTTGGGAAGATAACTGTTAACAACGGACTTGAATAGAGAGTAAGAGACTGTTTATGGGGAAATGTGGGAAAATAACGGTTATTCTAAGACAAGACTACAGAGTAAGAGACACAGTTTATAGAAATGCGGAGAAGATAACGGTTAACCTGGGACTTGGCTACAAAGTAAGAGACAGAATTTATTGGAATATTTGGGAAGATAACGGTTAACCTAGGACGAGGCTACAGAATATGAGGCACAGTTTATGAGCATGTGAAGATAATAACGTTTAACTTTTTACTTGGCTACAGAGTAACAGACACAGTTTATAAAGATACACGGGAAAGATAACGGTTAACTTTTTACTTGGCTACAGAGTAAGTGACACATTTTATGAGGATATATGGGGAAGATAACGGTTAACCTGGGACTTGGCTTCAGAGTGAGAGGCACAGTTTTTGTAGATGTCGGTAAATAACAGATAAACTTGGACTTAGCTACAGAGTAAGAAACACAGTTTATAGAGATATGTAGAGAAGATAACGGCTAACCTGAGCCTTGGCAACAGCGTAAAAGACACAGTTTCTGTGGATATGTGAGGAAGGCAACGGTTAACCTAAAAACTGAAACAGATTAAGTGTCGGGGAAGCTTCGTCTTGGATGTCGGTTCCATTAAACAGCCTTTCGTGGAAAGAAGCTGCTCGAGTGGAACTTCCATCTCACCAATGTAATACGAAGGGAGTTTGGGTTCGTCGCTACAATGTGCGAGGCATAGCGGGTCATAGCTATGAAGGTTATAACTGGTGGAACTATAGAATGTAGTTCGTCTGAACACTGGAAATAATGATAGAGCAGTGAGAGGTTTTCGTATTTGTGAAAGGGATTGCAAGGAGGAAAAATAACTGATCACTCACAAGGACGCAGATACGAAACGAAACTGCAAAGGGAAGACTGGAGAGCTTCTTTCAATGTATAGCAGTTGTACTCCATTTTTATTCTTAGAATGTTAAAAATAGCAACTGGAGTAAGGTCCTTGCTAGACCGGTAGAGGGATTTTTTATTTAATTTTTAGCGATAGATCGTGCGTACCAGTTCTGCGTTGAGCTTAAATCTCAACTCACGGTTATGAGATAGCCCCCCCCCCCCACCTAGAAACGACTGTTCATTGCGATAAGCAAAATTCAGGGACCAATCGGTGGTGCTGGCACATAACTTCCTGTAATAGACCAAAAGTATGTAGTATTGATACTATATCTGAGCTGGAGATATCTTTCCAGCATTGAGAGAATTGTTATATTGTTATATATAAGAAGCAATGAATGTCTATTATATTTAATCATGAACCGTTCTAAACATCGTATTTTGGCTTTAATTTCAGGTGAAAATGAAAACAAAAATTGTCCAACATTTGGATATTTTTTCATTATGCTGGGTCTAAGTTTCGACTCACATGAGCCATTTTCAGAGGGGTTACAGGAACGTTGATATAAAGACATCCAACATCAAACGTCCCTGTAAACTCTCTGAAGATGGCTCATGCGGGTCAAAAGCTTAGACACATCATAATAAAAAAAATGTTCAAATGTTGGATATTTTTTGTTTTCATTTTCAGCCGAAATTATAGCCAAAATACGATTTTTAAAACAGCTCATGATCAAACATAATAGACATTCATTGTCTGTTATTTTCAACACTATATGTTTAAAAATTATCTGCTTCCGCGATACGATATACATATATACTGATAATATACACACTATAAAGTCTGCATCCTTCTGTCGAGCGCCCGTAGCTCAGGGGTAGAATCGCTGACTTACGCCAATTCGATCGGGTTTCAATCCTGGGTAAAAAGCAATCGGCTGTCTAACCGTGCTGATGAGCTATGAAACAGATTTGTCTGCGGATGAATATATATAAGGTATGCTCTTTTTTAGATAAAATTAATTCATATGCGATAAAGAGCGTATTTGTATATAAAAATGGACATTGTGGTCAACACTCTGAATATGACTGTTGGAACTATGTTATTTTTATATGTCCACATCAGTGTGTGTGTGTGTGTGTGTGTGTGTGTGTATATATATATATATATATATATATATATAGAGAGAGAGAGAGAGAGAGAGAGAGAGAGAGAGAGAGAGAGACCGACCGACCGACCGACAGACAGACAGACAGACAGAGATAGAGAAAAAGCAAGAAGAGAGAGAGAGAGAGAAATTAGAAAGTGATCAAGAATGAGAGAAAAGGAAAGAGAGTTGGGTATTTTTATGAACGCATTTATTTATCTGAATAGATAAAGCAGTTTATTTCTCTATGTTTGCTTCCCTGGTTTCTCTTCTATTTATTTATACAATTGTTTTTAGCATTTCAATGCCTCTTTTTCGTTACAGAAGCCCATCACTTTCCTTTTCTTCATTCTTCCTTCTCCTTTACAGTAAATCAACTTTCTTACTTATTCTTAGATTCTTGGTTTCCCACTTTTCTTTAACACTTGATTCTATTTTTTTTTCTTTTTCTTTATTTGTCACTCTTTATTTTTGTTTTCTATGCTTCTCTCTTCTTTCTTATTTTTTGAGTTGAATAATTCTTCCTAAGCCATTTTCATTCTGAATTGAAGTTATTTTTATTTCCTTTTGTCATTCTTCCTTTTTAAATTTCTTCCCACTTTTCATGTTTTTACTCTAACTACTTTTTCCCTCTTATATGTATTTATGTTTGTCCTTTTCCCTATTTATTTCTCTTTATTTCTTGCATTTTCTCCATCTTCTCTTTCTTCCATTTTATTCGCTTTCATTATGTGTTCAAGACCATGCCAAATGAAAGAAATCCCACCAAGGAAAGAAATTGTATGGCCACCATTCTGTGTCAGCATTGCTATAATAATAACAGAGCCGTCGGCCTTTTTCGATTTCACTTTGAGCCAGAAATTTCGCATTCAAAGATCGAGATAAAGCACTACAGAATTAGACAGAGACAAGAGGGATTATCTCCCCTTTATTCTACTGATGTCGACCACCCCCGATTGCTACCGGATTGTCTACGGTGTCTGAATTCATCCTTCTGCCCCGATTCTGAAGACCCACGCCTCTTTATCCATACGGGCTCTGCCCGTCTACCCCGGCAGCTTTATACACTATCGAACAAATATTGAGAAGTGAAGAGGGATATAGTTCTCTAAGTGCTATAAGCTCTGAATGAAACTCCATTGTGTGATATGAAAAGTTCTATTATAAATGGTTACGCCGTCACACATTTCTAAATACGACAGGATTGCACCAATGAGAATTTCCTTTCCTTTTTCATTATTCTTCTTTTTCCATATTTCTCTGCTTATGCTTTATTGTTGTTGTTGTTGTTGTTGTTGTTGTTTCTATCTTTAACCACTTGATTTTTTTTTTAATTTCTTCTTTTGCCTGTATTTTTTTTATCTTATGTATCTTTCCTTCTTCCGTCTATTCCTTCTTCCTATTTATTCTATTTTTTATTCTCTATTTTTCTTTCTTTTCTTTCCACATCTCTCCATCCTTCAAGTATCTATTTTTGCTTTATACTTCTTCATTTATAAATTTACCACCATTTTTTGTTATATTTTTCTCTTACAGAATTTTTCTTTTTCGTTTTTTTTTATTTTCTTTTATTCAGTCCCAGTGACTTAACTGTACCCATTTGCCCTACCAATGCTGGCGTCACCAAATCATTCTTGCATTGATATTCGTTCAAGAATCCACCAGAAGACTTCGCCACTCCTATTATATTATTATAGTTGAAATTAAAACTTTCGAGTGTTTCTTTTTATTGTATTTTGGTTGCAGCTTGTTTTTTGTACTTTTCACTCACCTATGCCTTAGTATTTCCGAATATTTTTCTCCTTTCGTTGGTTTAAGTTTTCTCTTATAATTTAACTGACAGTTTAGTATTAATTACTTGACCATTAATTTTAATTTTAAATGTTACATTTTAATGTGAGTCTTTCAAAGCTTTAGAAACTGAACGGGAATTTCACTTGACCCTTTTCCAAGGAAGTGGATATTGGGACAAACTTAAAACCTAATATATAATTTTAATTTGCTTCATTAAATTATATATATATATATATTGTGTATTTAGGCAGCAAAGTTTCTTTTAGACGTATCAGATTAAATAAATTGCAAACATTTTGTTTGCTTATTTTTAATAGAATCCGCTCATATACACGAATAAACATTCGCGTATTATTATTGAAAGATGTCAGAAATGAGCTGTAACGTTGACAGATGTTATCATTTATTTCTGAATGTATCCAAGTGCTTTCAATCACTTTTCGAGATCTTCATTTCTGATATATTTTAATAATAATACGCGAAAGATTATCTGTGAGTTTAAAGGATTTTATTAAAAGTAAGCGGACACAACGTTTGCACTTTATTTCACACACACACACACACACACACACACACACACACACACACACACATATATATATATATATATATATATATATTGTTGGGGTGTCACCCCTTTTTGCACACCTGATGGACTCTTTCAAAGTATACAAATAATCCTGCCTACAGAAAACAGGAGTTGAGTTGTCTGTTGTACCAAAGTAAGTTGAACATTGCTTGGTGACGAGAGAAAAACACTTTAAATATCAAAACAGAAATTTTCGTGTCACAATGTAAATTAAATTAATTTTGAATAGAAACAATTTTATATATATTCAAGATTGCGTCTCATTTGTTGCTGATTGGTTGTTCTTAGTATCTGGGAAAAATTCAAATTTCTTTGATAGAAGCTAAAACAAAAAGGAAATAATTTAGGCCTCTCGCAGCCGAACGATTATCACACATTACTAATGAGGGATAATCTTATACTTTTGGCCAAAAAATGGGAAAAGTAACTTATATAGTCGACGTAGTTGTACCAAAGCACCATTGAAATTGAGTCAACCTGCTCAGTCTGTGAAAGGTTCAATTTGGGTATTGGAAAGCAGCGATTGAACCGTTTCATTCCATCATGCTGCTTGTATGTTTTTTAATTTTTTTTAATTTGTTTCGTTTATTTTTTCTTCTCCTTTTTGTTTGCCCTGCTTTTTCTTTCATCCATAGTTATTAATTATTAAACTTCATACTTCAGCCTCTCCCCAATATGTTTAGTGAACATAATAAAGTCATAATTTAATTATTTTGTATTTTATATGCCTTTTAACGGATTAATAGGAATAGATAGACTCACATATCGTTCAGCCTGAACATCTTTTATGTCTACTTAACAGGAGTAGACATTCATCCCTTGTTCCCTCTTGAGGATATGGTTATCGTCTCTTTCTTTCTACCAGGGCTTCAATGATTTAACTGTTTTAACCTTTTGATGACCACACAAGCCTTTGGCTATGATTTTGTATTGTGAGGATACCGGATTGGCATTTTGCTGGCCGCTGCCTCCGACTTATCATTAGGAGCCCGAACGCATTAGTAGCGCTAAGAGAGGCTGCTTTGATCAAAAGTTGTATAATATCGAGGTATTTGTCGTGCTACAAAAATAAATACAAGTAAGCTAAAAACTACCTACCCACACAACATTTTTCTCAAATATTCGTAAAGTTCCTTTCTATCTACTGCAGCGTAGAATATTTCCTCATGGAACAGTCGCCAGATATCTTTGACCCCTGGGAAACTAACTTAAATTATTCTATTGCTACCAATGAATTCTTGGTTCCAGGTTATTTTCCCCTTTTCGGAAAGATTCTAGCATTCACAAGTATGGCTTTAGTGATTACATCCGGGATAATCTTCCGATGGTCAGGGAATTGTCTATCTATACTCCATCCTACTCTTTCAAGTACTTTTGCCTTTCGTTACTAAACTCTGTTCGCTATCGTTCTCCCTCTTCCAAGGAATACATTATATTAGACTAGCAGTATAGCGCGGCGTTGCTCGGGTGTAATGAAAGCTTTAAAACTAATCCATGGTCCTGGAGCTCAGACTCAGCCTAAAGAATATTTGTGTGAATTTGGTGAGAATCGGATAAAAATTGTAGATTTGTAGAAAGGCCATACAGACAGATAAACTGACACACACACAAACATCTTGCCTTTTATATATATATATATATATATATATATATATATATATATATATATTATCGATTTTCTGCACTATTGTAAGAACTGCAACCTTGAAACTTCTGAATATTATTTCTTATGTCTTTGTCTATGAGTGTATCAAATATCAAATTTGATTAAAATCGGATTACTTCTTCTATAACCTGATTTTTTCGATTATCGATTTTCGATATTTATCTGGGGTACCTCGACACAAAACCTAGCTAGGAACACTCACAGACGCTTATAGTACAACTGTGTAAATTTTCAAGAAAATCGGTTCAGCCGTTTCGGAGTCTATAGGTAACGGATACACGCACACAGACAAAGTTCCATTTATAAATAAGTTTAGATTTAGATATAATAGCTGACGGTATAGATAATACACTTTCTCTCAAGACACCTGCAAACATCTTTGTTTTCGGTGACATGATATGTGGCTAAAATATTCTAAAGGTGCTGATGTTGCCGGTATTCAGACCTTTTTTCATTGCCTAATTACATATTCTTATTCCTTAGTCATTTCCTTAGAAAAGCCAAACATTAAGATTCATTAATTGATATATTTCTTACCTCCTCCTTGCTCTTGCCAATATTTCTCTCTTGGTAACCCTGACCACTCTGTGGTAGCTACTGATATTTTATTTCAATCATCTATTAAATAGGAACCCCCTATCGATAAAACATATTCACGATGATAGCAGGATTATTGCATTCACTCAGTGATATTTTTCGTGACGCTCCATGGACTAACATCTTCAATCTCCCAACTAAAATTGTGCCGCTTAGGTTTCTTTTTGAGTCAATACCTGCAAGAAAATTTTCATTCTCTCCCCAGAAATGCCAGGTGAAACCACAATTCTCTACATGCTCCAGCTCGGCCGCTAGAGCACACAGGGACAACTATTTTTAACTATACCAGTGTGACATCTCCCGTCGTAACAGATAACTATTCGTTGCAGCTCGCAATAAATGTAAGCAAGTCCTCTAAGGAGCAAAGTCGCTGTTTGCCAAAAGAATGGGGTGCCGCGTAACCTCTAACAACTTTGAATTAGGTGGTTTCTAACGGCTCTGTAATAGGGCATTAAATAAGTGCATAGTCTCTATTTTCCCCCTCTTCAGTCAATTTGAGGCGTTAACATAATTTGCTGATAAAGTTGCTTGCAAATCCTTCTCAAACTCTACTCTTGACTCATCTGGATTATCTGCTTAGCTTCCCAATTAGAACTGAGTTTTTTGAGTGATATGCGCATAACCCCTTCCATAGTTTCTGCTATCGTCTCTAACCTAGATCCCCGCACACATGTGGACCCAATGGCATCCCTGTAATAACCCTTACGAAGTGTACGAACTGGCTCCTTTTCCCTCTGAACTGTGTAATAAATGCATCGCTGCGTCCTGATTTACTGCCTTCTAGAAACTATCATCTGTTGTTCCATTTTTGATGAACCCTGGTAAGCCGTCCTAACCGTTTTACTGTCCTTCTACCTTTTGCGAGGAAATTCTAGAGAAATCAATCAATGCTGAAGTAATTCATCATCTCTCATCGCAAGATCTTTTCTCAGACAGGCAATATGGCTTTCGTTTCTGCAGTTCAACTGCTGAGGTACAGACAATAATTTCGGAAAGAGTCTAAAAACGGCGAAACCGATCCTGTATCATTAAAGATCTCGAAAGCCTTTGACAGAGTCTGGTATTCAGTCTTCTCCACAAGCTGAAACGTTACAGTGTCTCCGGAAACTGTTTCTGAACTGATCCAGTCTTTTCTATCAAATCGTGAAATGAAAGTTATCTTTAACCGCCAATCATTTAAATTATTTCTGAAGTAGCCATGGGAGAAAGGTCACAAGAAAAACTCGGACACGGTATACGGTTGGAAACAATATTATATTACAAAAGAGGAACAGTGTACAGAGTAAATACAGTATAATAGTACTTGGCGTCGAAACGGTGTACTAACAAATGAGTATCGTAGCTGCTTTTAATTACGACTACTCCCGAGAGTATATAACTCTCGGTATTTATAGTGTCCGGTAAGTTCATATTAGTGTGTAGGTAATTCCCCACAACAATTTCGTACTAATTCGAGTAATTTACCCCAGATCTCTATCCTTGCTTCTACTGGTTTTGATTTTTATTAATGAACTTGCCAATTCTTAGACTTGATATCTACACTAATGACAAGAAATTACTCATGTTTTAATAGTAAGTTCAATAAGTTTAAAATGGTAGCCGATGTCCAAAATGACCACAAGTTCTTCTGAAATCTGTTAATTTTAACGCCTCCAAAACTAAACTTCTCTCCATTAATCAGCTGAGAGACCCATCACTGCCTTCCATCAAAACATGGCCGATGGAAACTCCCTGCAAAGTTTCTCGTCGTGACTTCTCGTGCTCACGTTCTCCGCTAACATAAAGTGGGGAAATTTTTATTGAATCCATTGCTTGGTCAACTGCTAAGAAAACCGGTTCACTGTGTCGAGCGAGGCAATATTGCTTTGAATATTGCCGCCATGTATTGTCCGGC
Source organism: Ascarosepion bandense (assembly GCA_037127315.1). Lineage (NCBI taxonomy): Eukaryota > Metazoa > Mollusca > Cephalopoda > Sepiida > Sepiidae > Ascarosepion > Ascarosepion bandense. Next base: position 2,517,461 of record JBBBDQ010000872.1, on the reverse strand, counting down.
GCCCCTAAAATTTACCTTGATTTAAAAAACAATCATTAATATTATCGGTACTGATCTATCAGCTCGGCTTCAGTTAGTTTCCCATCACCTTAAAGTTTCTCCCCTCAGTTTTTTCTGTAAATACTTTCATGATAATTGTTCAGATGAACTCTTCGCTAATGGTACATAAACTTCATAAATTTAAGCATAGTACTAGTTTGGCTGTGGTGCAAAGGACATCGACTCGGAACCACAAATCGGCGAGCCGAGTTCGAATTCCAGTTGAATTCTTTGCATTCACTTACGCGCAAATACCCTTGGGAAAGGTATTGATCCATCACTTCCTTCCAGTTATGGGTTAAATAATAGGACAGACTGGGTTCTATAGCCTTGGTCGGCAACCAGTCTATCGCAGAAAGCAATGGCAACCTACTGTGGGATAATCTTCTGCCCAATCAGTCATGTCTCTTTTGAGCCATGATCGCCCAAGCGTGTATCACGTATGGCACTTAACTGACTGATTGACTAGTCTGGCGTCGAGATCACATCAGTTTACTGTTGAGCTAGCTAGATGTAGCTGTGAGTTCTATGATAACAGTTTTTTTTTTCTTGCATTTATCGATTGTGGAGCTCCATTCCAGGTCTCTGCTTTCCAGCAAATATTAATCTGCAAATATTAGTTTATCTGCAAAAATAAACCTCAAACCTAAAATTCCCTCCTCTGATTTCTCGATTTCTTGAAACCTCTCTTTAGGAAGGACTCTAATTTCTGCATGCATGGCCTGGGTGTTTATGTCAACAAACGTAGTTTTCTGGCTAGGGAGATCCCTCTCGAATCTCCTATTAACTCCAATATGTATCTTCGTCTCTCTCTCTCTCACTCTTTCTCGCTGCTAAGCTCAGTAAGTTATCTCATTTTTCTTTACCGCTCCCATTTTTCTCCTGACTGGTGCATTCTAGATAGTATTTTTTTTTTATCATTTCACCCGAGCAAGGCGGAAACGCCACTGATGTGCAGGGGGCTACATAAATGTAAAAAGATTAATTAGAAAAGAGTGAGGAGTACGAACTAGCTAGAAAGGAACAATAGAAAGCTGAGAAAGCAATGATGACAGATACATAGGTAGAGAGAAAGGGACGGTTATACGGGGGTGGGGAGAGAGCTAGAGTCCAGTGGTTAGTAGATGAGTATTGACTTTGCATTTAAATTTCTGGAGGTTGTAGCCGTCAGGAAAGCAAGAATACCGGAGCGAGTTCCATACGCGGGAAGTGCGAGAGAAGAAACTGCAGGAGTAGAATTGTCGTCTGCATTTGGCTAACCTGACTGTGAATGGGTAGGACCCAGTTGCCAGTCTGGTTGCACGAGTAAACACCTGTTGAGGAGGCATCAGTGACTTAAGTTCGTCTGAGCAGAAGCCATGAAAGTATTTATAGAACAGACAAAGGGAGGCCACATTTCGACGATGAGGAAGTAGCTGCAGTCGAGCCGCCAGATGAGTACCTATCACATTACAGACTCTCCTTTGGAGCCTGTCAAGAACACTGAGGAGAACGGCAGGGGCACCTGACCATAAATGGCAGCAGTACTCCATGCACGGACGGATGGTTGACTTGTATATATGCAGGATGAATTCAGGTGGAAAAAACACCCTGGATCGACATAGTGACCCAACCTTCTTAGCAGTAGATTTTGCTATGGATTCAATATAGTGGTTCCATTTGAAGTCTGAGGACAGGGTAATTCCGCGGAGGCGTAGTGTATTAATCTCCGGGAGAATCGCTTAGTTCATGCTTATGGGAGGCAGGAGAGGTTGCCTGTAATGGTTGACAGACAACAGCTTGGTCTTAGATGAATTGAAGTTGACAAGACACTTCTTGCCATAGTTCACCACAGAGTGTAGATCCCGTTCAAGGTCAGCAGCGAGATTATGTCTGTCCGCTACGACAGGTTTCTTACTGGTGCGGGAGTATATTGTAGTGTCATCTGCGTAGATGCCTACTTGGGACTTGATCTCATCTGGGAGGTCGTTGATGAAAATAAGGAAGAGCGTCGGGCCCAGGATAGAGCCCTGTGGGACACTAGCATTTGTGCCCATTCAGAACGACCTTCATTTTGCGGTTATTTAAGAAAGATTGGATTAGGTCAAGCAAGCGACCGGTAATACCATAACCGCGTAGTTTGCATAGGAGGCCAGAGTGCCAAACCCTGTCGAAAGCCTTGGAGATGTCCAGAGCAACCGCGCGAGCCTCGTCAGACGCATCAAGGGTCTGTAGCATGTACTCCGTCACGGTTGTTAGCAGGTCGGCCGTGAACCTGGCAAAGCGGAATCCATATTGCCTGTCGGAGAACAGTTTGTGGGCGGTGAGATGATGAACTATTTCAGCATTGATTATAGCCTCGAATACTTTCCCGAATATCGGTAGAAGACTGATAGGGCGATAGTTGGATGGGTCGGAGCTGACAATATAGACAAGGCTATTCCCTTCACCCATTTGCTAATGTATTTGTGTTCGGAGACTTCAATGCCTATCATACCAAGACGCTGGAAAACTCTGTAACTGATCTTGCTTGAGTCAAAACTTCTCAATCACTCATTCTCTCACCCGATTGGTTGATTTCCCCACGCGTTTCTCCAGTAATCACAATGAACACGCTTCGCTTTTATCTCTCTTACTTATCCCAGTTTCTTGTCATGTTATGCAGCTCTGCTCTCACTAATCATGCTGTGGTGCCAGTAAATGTCACTTTCTATTGTCCTTTTGTCCATGAACCTCCTACCAGCAGAATATCTTACTACTATCAACTAGTGGATTGATACTCGTTATGTGATTCCATTTGCGATGTCCCTTGGAACAAAGGTTTTAGTCTCCCTATCAAATCTGCGCCTCTGAAATCTCCTCCTTGGTAAAAGCCTGCATTGATACTTTCATTCTAGTGGAAACTTTACATTTAAACCTAGTTCATCTTGTTGGTTCTCTCCTGCTTGCTCGGCTGCCATCTCCCACAGGAATCACTTCTTCCGTCTTTAACGAAACGACACGTCTGATCACATCTCTGTTCATAATAAATGTAAGTGTGTCCTAAATTATGCTAAGCTATTATTTGCTGTTAGAATAAAGCAGCGTATAGCTCTCGCAAGTTCGGGTTCCAAACTCTGCCAGAGTGTACTGAACAACAGAAAACCCTCGATTCCTCCTCAATACAATCAATTCGAATTTCTCACTGCCACAGCAGACAAGTTCGAATAGTCTGCTCGCAAATTCTCATTCAACTCAACACTTGACGTCTGCATTAGCCACACTCAGTTTCCCATCTAAAATTGAAGCTCAATTGTTATATATATTTCCCTGTGAAGAGCCAGGAATTTTTTCGTCTGAATCTATCTTGCACGGGTGGATGGTCGATTTATAAATCCACCCGTGCATTGAATACTGCTATCACATCTGCTATTAATCTGGATGTTCTTGACAAAATCCAACGGAGAATCTGCAATGTAATTGAACCCGACCTGGTAGCTTAACTTTAGTCACTTTCTCATCGATGTAATGTGGCTTTTCTTTGTCTCTTCTACAAATACTTTCAGGGCCTTTGCTTTGATTAGCTTATCTTCTGATGCCTCCTCTGTATGAATTTACTCGAGCTACTAGACTATCGACTGATCCCCCACTTTTACAGTGAAACCGATGAAATGTAGTCGCAACTTCTACTCTAACAGCTTTTTTTCTCGCACTTCCCGCCTGTGGAATTTCCTTCTGCATACTTGCTGCCCTGACAGCTATATTCTTCAAGAATTTAAATGCAATGTCAATTGCTATATTTTATCTCTTTAAAGTCGCATGCTTTTCCTGACAACCCTTGTTCATGTTCTTTCTTTCCACACTTCTCTCATAAAGCTTTCTTCACATCAATGGTCTCTTCCTTCTCCTATCCATTCTTTGACACTCTAGTTACGTCTTCTTCTTTAATTGTTTTGCTGACGGCTACAATCTCTAGAAATTTAAATGCAATGTCAACTCCCGGCTCTTATTCATTTGATTCCAGTCCTTTCTACATCACCCCGTGTATCTTGTGCTTTTCTTTTCGCTCTACACTCGCAACTGTCTTCACTCCTGTGTTCACATCCTTCTCTTGCCCTTTCTTTGACATCCCCTGTGACTGGTTCATCTTTCTTTTCACTTTCCTCCTCCCTAAACTTTTACTTTCTTATGCCACACCGCCCTGTATATCCTTTCCTTTCTATCCACCTTTGCAAATGTCATCAAATCTGTATTCCCATCCTTCTCTTGCTCCTTTCTAACTGGTTCGTCCTTCTCTTCACTCTCTTCTAATCTTTTTACTCTTATGTAGCCCCCTGCACATCAGTGGCGTTACCGCCTTGCTCGGGGTGATATGATTAAAAAAGAAAAAAAATGTAGCCCACTGCGCATCAGTGGCGGTACCGCCTTGCTTGGAGTGAAACGATTAAAAAAAACTTATCTCTTATGAAACCCCTGAAAGTTCCCCTGAACTTTCCTCTGTTCTCTCTAAACTCTGTAACGACTGCCCCTCTGCTTTTTGTTTTTCTGCCTGCTGGAAGTCCTTCTTCGTGGTTCCAATATATAAAAACACTGGTGAAAACCATCCGACCCCTCCAATTATCGACCTATCAGCCTCCTAACGATTTTTGGCAAAGTGTTCGGAGCCGACATCAACGCCGAGGTGGTTCAACATATCACAGCCCACAGACTTTTCTCTGACAAACAGTATGGTTTCCGCTTCACCAGGTCTACTGCTGATATGATCACAACTATCACTAAGTATATACACCAGGCTCTCGACAAGAACGACGAAGCCCGAACTGTTGCCCTAGATATCTCCAAAGCTTTTGACAGAGTCTAGTATGCTGACCTTTTAGGCAAGCTGTGAGGGTATGGTATAACTGGACAATTGTTTGACATTATCCAATCATTCCTTTCAAATCGCACAATGAAGGTAGTATTGAGCGGACATGCCTCGCAATACTATTATACGAATGCGGGTGTCCCTCAAAGCTCTATTCTAGGTTCGATGCTTTTCCTTATCTACATTAATGATATCCTAGGTGTAATAAAATCCCAAGTAGTCATATACGTTGAGGACACTACGGTTTACACACGCATCGATCATAAATCTACCAAAGCTGAAAAAGCAAACCTCGCTGTCGAGCTTGAAAAAGACCTCCAATCAGTGGTGGACTGGGGTAAAAAATGACTCGTGAATTTTAACGCTTCCAAAAGAAAGCTGCTGTCTATTAACCATCACAGACAATCGCTTCTACCCATCATTAGCATGGGTCAGGCTAGTCTCCTTGAAAGTAAAACACCGCGCCTCCTCGGGTTAACTCTCACAACAGACCTCAAGTTGAATGACTATAAAGAATCCATAACTAAATTCACTGCTAAGAAAGTCAGTTCTTTGTGTAGGGCCAGGAAGCTTTTCCTGTCTTCAACAATCCTGCCCATATATAAATCTACCATCCGCCCGTGCATTAAATATGCTCGAAGGAGACATGACTGACTGAGCAGAAGATTATCCCACAGTAGGTTGCCATTGGTTTCTGCGGTAGACTGGTTGCCCGCTAAGGCTATAGAACCCAATCTGTCCTGTTATTTAACCTATAACTAGAAGGAAGAAACGGATTAATACCTTTCCCAAGGTTATTTGCGCGTAAGTGAATGCAATGAATTCAGCTGGAATTTGAACTCGGCTCCTCGATTTCTCGTTCAGAGCCGATAACCACTGTACCACAACGCACATAAAAAAGGCGAAAAACTCTGCGCACAACTGGCTGTACTGTATTGCTTGGGGTGTCATGATTATAACACAACAAATAACCCATCTCTGGTCTCTAACAACATTTCTAAGTTTGACTCCCATAAGGCAGGCGAAGGTGATGGAATTCCAGCCACCATTCTTAAGAAATGTGTCACTGTGCTGCCGCCAGTCCTCTCTAATATAAGTATGCCTCACATGTTTCTGCTTTCCTAGTTGTTGGAAATCCTCCCTTTTAGTTCCTGCATTTAAGAACTCTGGAGAACTTACTGACCCCTCTAATTATCGCCCCATTAGCCTCAGCCAATGCTGAAATAGTTATGCATATCACATCTCAAAACCTCTCTCTGACAAACAACATGGCTTCCGTTTCGCCAGGTTTACCACTGATGTGCTAACGACCATCACTGAATATATATATATATATATATATATATATATATATATATATATATATATATTTTAATTCAGATACTTCAATCCAAGGGAAAAAAGCAGGAAGGTAAATTCCAAAAAACCCGATCCTAATTAATATTAAAAATTTATTTTAATATTAAAAAATGATACAGGAAGAGAGCTCCATGTAATAAAATATTACAGAGCAAATATATATATATTAAAAAAGGATTAATTCAAAGATGTTGAATGGCCATTTCGATATGAAGATCCCCACGGGGGACGACACATCACCTCAGCAACAGAAAAAACCTTTCAGAAACTGGAGAAAAATTAGTCTACTTTTCCTTTTTAAATAGATTGCAAAGAAATTAAAAAATAAATAATAAAATAAAATAAAATAAAATAAAAATAAAAATAAAGGGAAAGAAAAAGAAAAAGAAAACGAAAAAGAAAAAGAAAAAGATAGAATAAAATCAAATAAAAAAAAAAAAAATAAAAAAAAATTGACATCGTCTGGGTTCGCAAAAAAAAGGGGGAATGTAACTAAAAATTAACAGACAGTCGTGTTAAATCGACCTCAGTTTAGGCAACACGGAAGAAAGGTGGTAAGAGGAAGGGAGGGTAAAAGAAAGAAACTAAAGAAAAAAAATTTTTTAAATATTACAGACGCTGGACAAATTCAAAAACCTAATTTCCCCAAAACGTTGAAGTATTAGAAAAAGGCCTTTACTTAAAAAGGCATAATTATTAATAAAAGGGAATAAAAAGATATAGGATTTAAAATAAAATTATTTTTTAAAAAAATTAGGTCATTTGAAATTAAACTAAATAAAGACAACACTAGGTAAAAAAAAAAAAAAAAATTAATTACAATTATTATATACATACCTATAGAAGTACACACATACATACATATATATACACACACAATTCTACGAATAAGAATACATATATACACATACACACACATACATTCAATTTATTACACACTTATATACATATATATATATATATAAACATATACACACATATATATTACACACTTATATACATATACATGCGCATACACATATATATATATGTGTACACACCTATATACAAAAAATTCATATACACATAATATACATGTGTACACACACATGCACACACACACACACACACACACACATACATATATACATATATATATACATATACATACACATATTCCATATGCACTCACACACATACATATTAATGAATATTATGAAAAGGAGCATTTAAATAGCTAAAAAATTTTTTTCAAAATTACATATAGCCCACATACATAAATACATATATACATATACATACATATATATAAAAAAGTACATCCACACACAAACATACACATATACATAAAATAAAAAAAAAATAAAAATAAAAAAAAATATATATATATATATATACCAGGTTCTTGATAAGAACAGTGAAGCTCGAAGTGTTGCTGTTGAAATCTCGAAAACATTTGACAGGATTTGGCACACTGGCCTTATTTATTTTATCTTTTTTTATCCTATCACCTCGAGCATAAGAGTAAAAAAAAATAGATATAAGAGAGTGAAGAGAAAGACAAACCAGTTAGAAAGGGGCAAGAGAAGGATGGGAATACAGGTGTGATCACAGTTGCAAAGGTGGAGAGAAAGGAAAGAATATACAGGGTGGTGAAGAAAGAACTAGAGTCAAGTGGTTAAGAGATGAGTATTGACATTGCATTTAAATTCCTGGAGGTTGTAGCCATCAGGAAAGCAAGAATATGGAAACGAGTTCCACAGGCGGAAAATGCGAGAAATGAAGCTGCAGGAGTAAAATTGTCGTCTGCATTTAGTTGATCTAAATGTGGATGGGTGAGACCCAGTTGCCAGCCTAGTTGCACGAGTAAACACCTGTTGCAGAGGCACCAGTGACAAGTTCGTTGGAGCAGAAGCCATGAAAATATGTATAGAACAAACAAAGGGAAGCCACATCCCTTCGTCAAGTCGGTACCTATCACATTACTAATTCTTCTTTGGAGCCTGTCAAGGACACTGAGATGAACAGCAGGGGCGCCTGGCCATATATGACAGCAGTACTCCATGCACGGACGAATGGTTGATTTGTATATATGCAGGATGGATTCAGGCAGGAAAAGCATCCTGGCCCGACACAGAGACCCAACCTTCCGAGCAGTGGGTTTAGCTTTTGACTCAATGTAGTGGTTCCACTTGAGATCGGAAGAGAGGGTAAAACCTAGGAGAAGCAGTGTATTGCTCTCAGGGAAACTCACTTGGTCTATGCTTATGGGAGGCAGGAGAGGTTGCCTGTGATGATTGACAGACAGCAGCTTGGTCTTAGACGCATTGAAATTAACAAGCTTTTTCTTACTCCAATTCACCACAGAATGTAGATCCCTCTCAAGGCAAGTCCCAGAGCTATGATATTTCTGGACGATTGCTTGATTTAATCCAATAAAGCAGCGTATAGCTCCCACAAGTTTGGTTCCAATGTTTACTGACCGGTCTGCAAGAGTGTACTGAACAACAGAAAACCCTCGATTCCTCCTCGTTCCGAGCCGATATCCACTGCACGGTAACGCACATCCTTTCATCATATAGTAAATCTAAAATTTTCATATATATATATATATATATATATATATATATCCAAGTACAGGTTTCGTATGGATGGAAAAATATATCCCAGTATAGGGTTTGTATGTATGGATGGGCATTTGACAAGACACAGGAAGGGCTGAAACAAAATATCTACTTATATATATATATATATAGGGGGTTATCTTTCAACGTTACATACACAATGCAATCATCACGTGCCGAATATAAACTGACCGTTACGTAATTTAAACATAAATGAAAATATCTGGTTATCGTAATTTCGGCGCATTTATATATTATACTGGGATTGCAGTTGTTTTATATATATATATATATATATATATATATTAGGCATTTAAAATAAATGGGATTTGTATACATATGCAGAAAAATATTTTAGAGTTGGGAATATTAACTTTTATTTTGCTAGTTATTTCTAAAAAATCATAATTTATTTTATTATAATTTGTGTTGCTAAAGGACCGATAAAAATCACTGATGTTTTACACAACACACACACACACACACACACACACACACACACACATATATATATATATATATATATATATATATATATATATATATATAAAAACGTAAGTATGTATGTGTGTGGATGATTAGAATTATTTGTGTCACAAAAGGACCGAAAAGTGAAAAAGCGACACATTATCGATTCTGCTGCTCGTAAGGAAACATTTCACTGCAAAACCACCAGAAAGAGAAAAACCCAAAATAATAATAGTCGAAAACATTCGCCATTTTGAGGATTCGTCACGCATTTTCCCCCATACTTCACAAACTTTCTAGATAATTGGATATGAAAGTGATTCAAATAGGGTCAATGTGTTTATGCAAAAAAAAAATAAAAATAAAAAAATTCAGTGCAGAGAGTGGGAAGAATGCTAAGCGCTACAAAGGACCGGAAGAGGAGGAGAGCTGTGATCGCCTATGAAATAGAAGACAAAGAATATTGTAGGCATCCAACATGCACGCGCTCGTGCGTATATACAGATATAATTGAAAAAATGGATCACAACAAACTGGATCCATAAGTGCAACATAAGGTAAAAGAAAAGGCTTTAATCATTCATCCATCATATCCTTTTGATGCTATGTAGGCATCTCTACCCTGACACTAGATATTTTTATGTTCCTATCATTTTAAGAGGACATGACGGATCAATAATTAGCCGTTATTTGGCTACTTTATCTTTTACCACACACACACACACGCACACACACACATATATATATATATATAGTCATCCGCAGCGATCTGTTTCGCTGTATCACAGCTCATCAGTATGATTAGACATCCGATTGCTTCTAGCCAAGATTGAAACCCGAACGAATTGGCATCAGTCGGCGATTCTACTCTGAGCTATGAAGGTGGACTTTAGTGTGTCCAGTTTTACAGTCTAAACACATGCCAGAAGCCGAGAGTGTTCGAATTCATTACTGAATGAATGATATGTAGATGCGTGAGAAGCTACTGTTTTTTCAAAATCTACCATTCCTCCATAGTGCTCAATCAGGGTGTGAGAGCGTATATATATATATATATAAAACTACTAACAAGTTATAAGTTAAAAATGTTTTTTGACAGTATTTATTTATTTCTATTATTATATATATATATATTTGATATTTCAGACCGGCCTCGGCATTTCATCAGAAACAAATGATTTTGAACTAGAAGCGTCCGTCGTGAAAGTGTTATTACAGTTAGGTTTACGTTTAAAAATATTCAAAATCTATTGCTTTCTACATCTCGCGACGTACACATTTCGCGACGGACGCATCTCGCGACGGACGCTTCTAGTTTAAAATCATTTGTTTCTGATGAAAGGCCGAGGCCGGTCTGAAATATCAAATATATATATATATATATATATATATATATATAATAGAAATAAATAAATAATGTCAAAAAGAAACATATTTAAATTACAACTTTTTAGTAATTTTTTCTATAAATATTAAGACAGTGGATTATAATTATGCTAAACAAGAAAATAATAAACAGAAACTAAAAATCCACGAAGCAATCTACATTAAACAATTTAAACCTGGTTTGAATACAATCAATTTTGATATTTCCAATAACGTACTCAAATGCCTGTAATCAGATCAGGGACCACAACGCCACTATTTTTTCACTGTCTTCGGCCATCCGCCACGGTAGGGATGGACTTATATTTTCAATTCAATTCTCTTTATTGTTAATAGCTTAAATGTTCTATGTTTACTGTGTGTTAATATTTACTCTTTGATAATGGCTTATGTGAGCCGAAAGCTTAGACCCGATAAAAAAATCAACAATTACTGTGATTTTTTGTTGTCTTTCAACGATATTACCATCAAGTATATCAGACGGTATGAACGGATCCTACACAAAATTAATAGACAAAGCTTGTCTATATTATTCAATGAAACCTGCATTAATATATATAATATATATATATATATATATATATATATATATAATTGAAAAGAGACAAGTGGAAAACTATATTTTGTTTTAGCCGACATGTTTCCTCCATTGACGGACTTTATCAACAAAAAAAGTAAATGAATTTATTTGAAAATAAAGTATGTATAAACAAATAGTTGTCGAACACTGGAAAAAAGTACGCTCCTAATCATTCATTCGGTCAACTGAAAAATACTGGACGTTTAAAAAACATCATTTCTCATACTTATGTAATAAGATGTTGTAATTAATGGAAATGAGTTGTTTTTTGTTTGTTTATTTTTTTTTTCAATCATTTTATGTTTCTTGTATATGCTGGCTTTGGAAAGTATTGTTTCTAATTGCTCTGGCCAAACGCGAATAATTTCGACTTAAAAACTGCCACAGAATGCCACCAACAAACATTGCAAAATTTAGCAAATATGTGTTCTGCGACCCGGTATTTTTCTGATCTCGCCAGTCGTATTATACAATAGCGATTGGCATTGCATTTTAATTTTTGAGGATTTAAGATGGCTGGAAACGATGGAAACAAAAGGCAGTTCCACAAGTGAAAAAAATTTTAGCATAGAATTTACGGTTACGTCTCGCCAACAAAAATGTAAATTGATGAGATCTTGACACCAGATTAGTACCATCAGACTGGCAACAAGTTGCTACCCTATTAGAGTTAAACCTCGAAATGCAACCGACAATTCTTCCCCGGCATCTTTTTTTCTCGCGCTTTCCGCCTGTAGAACTCCCTTCCGTATACTTCCTTTCCTGGCGGCTACAACCTTCAGGAATTTAAATGCAATGTCAATTCCCATCTCTTATCCACTTGATTCCATCCCTTCCTTCGTCCTTTCTACATCACTCTGTGTAAAGTGTTCTTTTCCGTTCTCTCTACCTTCTGTGTTCACATCTTTCTCTTGCTCTTTCTCTATCACCCTCTGTAATTGGTTCGTCTTTCTCTTCTTTCTCCTCATGTCTAAACTTTTATTCTATTATGTATCCCCCTTGCTTGATGTGAAACGATTAAAAAATATAAATAAATAGAAGAGCTCCTCCTGATAGGTACCATTAATGTATTTCTAGAAAAGATGAAGCGGAGCAACTTTAGACTGTAACTGAATTCGCTGCCAAATTAGTACCTATAATATTGCTGATTCTTTGGAATCTATCAGAGAGTTCAATGGAAATAGCATTAGATTTTGTCATTTGAATATATAGATTTGATTTTCGGGTGCAATCAATGCTAAGCTGTTATCTTTAGGGTAACATTGTAAGATGGCCTATTCATTTCATTATGGCTGCAATCCTCTTGACTCTTCAACTATTCCATTTCCTGCCGGGACATATGCTCATCGAAATCGAATACACGCCGCCCCATCCTTCGATGTACATCCGGAACTCCCTGCTATGAAACACGGTATCATTGTCTGTGAGTAGCTCACAAGGTGGTTCCCTCTCACATAACACCAACACAAGCTCACGTATGATACTTGACGTTTCTTGGTGGTGTAACGGCCGTCACACAGAAAAAAAACTGACGGGTCACAATCTGTTAGTTTCAGGTAATGGTTGCTGCAGTAATTTGTGATGCCCATGCACAGCCGGTGTCAAGAACATTTCACACCCAGTCACCCTTTTGCCAATTGATTGCTTAAAGATTAACGATCCCGGCACCACAACACGGCCACACTTTGCCAACCATCGTCTCCACGTCTCTGTACCTCCCGGTCAAACCCGGCATTGCTCTGTAGTAACGATCGACCGAGAGCTGCCAGTGAGAGCTGAACAACGTCCCTCGTCGACTAATACGCTCACTACAAGCAGCAACGCTTTTACACCTGGGTGGGGAATGAGACTAGCACTGATGTCTGTTCCTCTGAACCGTTTCCCTGGCAATTCAGTTATATATGGCCCAGATTGTCATGGCGATAGCGATGTACGTTTTTGTATCCACGTCGGTTCCCACTTTGCCAAGCTCATCAACTCAAACAATGTCTAGCCAAGTGATTAGCACCACCACATATGTGGCAAACGATATCCCTCTGCAGATTATTGACGAAAATATCATCTGCACCAATCTGCCACAATCAAATATGCCGCCGACGTATCATCCTTCTGTATGGCTCCAGCTGGTTGACATCGAGTGCATTCATTTGAGAGGAAGCGCGCAACAACCTCCTGAGGTGCTCAGGCAACGCTACTACAAATTTTTTTTTTTTTAATCATATCACCCCGGGCAAGGCGGTAAGGCCACTGGTGTGCAGGGAGCTACGTAAGAGTGAAAAGATTGGAAAAGAGAAAACCGGAAACTACATCCTAAACAGGGAACAAGGGATGAGCCTCTACATCTGTTCAATAGACGTGGGTGGAGTGTGAACCGGGCGATAGTTTAGTCTATCTACTCCAATTGAAAAGAATAAACAAAAAAGAAAAGTGAAAAGATTCGAAAAGAGAAAGCTGGAAACCACATCCTAAACAGGGAATAAGGGATGAGCCTCTACACCTGTTCAATAGACGTGGATGGAGTGTGAACCGGGCGATAGTTTACTCATGACTCCGTGTTGATGCCCACAGCATTCATATCGCGTTTTTTGATGTCACGATACCGCAGTTATGTCCGCCCAGTGGGTCTTCTCCCAGAGGCCAGATCTCCATACAGGAGGTCTTTTGGAATGCGACCGTCTGGCATGTGGTGGACATGGCCTAGCCATGCAATATATATATATATATATATATATATATATATATTACATTAAGTTGTTAGATGCATACGAATATATGCGTATGTTTTTAAAAAATATCTATATTTATAACGATAATTTACGTATATATGACAAATAAGTCCGGATGGGTGGAGTGTGAAATGCACACGTAAGTCTACGCCAGGTACGCTACTGTACAAGAATGACAGCATAGGGAGATGTGCGAAATAGAGATCCACAGGTTCGCTTGAATGTAAGTGCCTAACTACAGACTTGGATGCTAAAAATGAATCGGTGACAAAGGTAACATACATGGCGTTCCTGATACGGCCTATCCTTTCTTTCTTGCCGAGTTCTTGGAACCACATCCCATCAATCGGAGTAGGATTAAAACCAAACCGAATTGACATCAGTCGGCGATTCTACCTCTGAGCTATGGGCGTTCGGTGAAAGAAGGCGGACTTTAGCGTGTCATATATACAATGTAAATACACGCTAGAAGCCGAGAGTGTTCGAATTCATTACTGAATGAACGATGCGTGAGTAGCTACTGCTTTTTCAAAGTCTACCATTCCTCCATAGTACTCAATCGTAAATATTGTTCACGCTGCACAGCTTGCAAACAAGTTCAACCTTTTTCGAACCATACCCCGAAAGAGAGACCACTGAATCGTCAAATACGGTGGTTAATTGCCGTCTGCTATAAGTGCTGAATTAGCTTGTAAAGGGTAAAGTTGTGCTGAGAGTGTCGTTAAACACATAACATAAACGATTATTCACACAGGAACCTCGGGGAGAAGTGAAAGAGACGAGAGGAAACAAAAAGAACACCGCCCCAGAAAGCAGAGCACGCTGAGCGGCAGACAACTTGAGAAACAAACGTCTAATGAAACGACTTGACGCAACACCAACTTTTCAGTGCTGGTTTTCTAGTTGCTTTTATTGACAGTTTTTGACAGAAACCAGGATCGAGACAGTTTGTAGAGAGGCCCGTGTCTGATTTGATAC
>JBBBDQ010000872.1:2305000-2497500 GCA_037127315.1 Ascarosepion bandense | reverse complement strand
TAGGGGCACCCGACCAGATAAATGTACATTTTCTTCTTCGTCTTTTGTTACAACTTTGAATGTGTCAAAATCCAGGTGCTGATTGAAAAATGATTGTTTGAAAAATCCTAGTGTTAAGATGTTGTTGCATTTAATTTACACACACATACACACACACACACACACACACACACACACAGACACACACACACAAACATATATATATATATATATATATATATATACATATATATTAACAAAATATAGTCATAAGCTATGCTACGTTTATGGGTAAGTGTGCTCGTGCTCAATATCAGGAATACAGCGTATGCATATATATAAGAAGACACTTAGGTCAGCACTGAATGGGGTTAGTCTCTTTCATATTAAACTGCAAATTTCACGCCTTCTTCTGATACACGCACACACACACACACACACACACACACACACACACACACACACACACGTGCAGGCATTTATTTCTACCAGCTCCATTCTTTGATAAACTGATATTGGTTCTTTTCAATATTTATTAATTTCCCGTCTTTTCTGTACCGGCTTTTAGTAATATATATATATATATATATATATATATATATATAATTTCTCAGATAGTCTCATTGTATAACCAAGAAAATAAATACATTCCATATATTGACTTACATTCTTAGAGAGTAGCAATGCGTATTGTACTCTGTTATCAGAAAACTAATCTTGAACTACAAGTTATAACGAATCACATCGATTATTGTAGTTTTCAATTATATATATATATGTGTGTGTGTGTGTATGTGTGTGTTTGTATGTATACATACATGTGTATATATATACATATATATACGTATATATATGCATATATATGTATATATATGCATATATACGAAAATATATATATGTGTGTGTGTGTGTGTGTGTGTGTGTGTGTGTGTGTGTGTGTGTGTGTGTGTGTGTGTGTGTTTTGTCAGCAAGATCATTTACCGTTACCTTTATTCACGCAGAAAATGGGATTGCTATGTAGAGTTATAATTCCCTGCAGGGACATTCATTTCGCTTTTCTTTTTTTTTTTCTTTCTTTGGTTTAATCATTTTATCCCAAACAAGGTAATAAAGTCACTAAGATGCAAGGTGTTACTGAGCGTTAGAGATTATGAGAATAAAACACTATTAAGGGTCGAGAAAGCAAAAAAACAAAAAAACAATAATTATGAAGGCACAAGATTGAGATTTTGTGTAAAGTTTTGAAGATCAAATTTGATTAGAACGCAACAAGTCAGAAGAGACTTCATCAAGAGAAAATGTGATAGAAGAAACTGTTATCATAGAACTTATGGTTATATCTAGTCTTTTCAACAGTAAAATGAAGTGACACTGCCCCTAATCTAATGCTGCACTTCATAAATTCTAGGTACCATAGAGGTAAGTTTATCAGGACAATTACAAAGGAAGTATACATACGTAGGTCACAGGGAGTTACATTAGGGAGATGTGAAAATGACTGATGTCGTGAAGATAGTTAGCCACCAAAAAATGTATGAATCCGCGTCTTTCGCCCCCATATCGTCGTTGACATCAAAGCAGATAGATAATCTAGGCTTGGTTTGTAATCAGCCTAGAGATACAAATCTAGAATTAAAAACTGAGCAAGGAGCCAGTGACTACATCCCGTAAAAGCCTACTCGCTACGGAAATCACATTAATGCCTGTTACTGCGAGTTTTTGGCTCTACAGACCAAAGCCATTTGTGTGCGCGCTTGCTTGCGTGCGTGGGTGTGTTTATTTCACTTTCGGAATTAATCCGTTTTCCGTAGCAATTTTCTGTGTGTGTATCATGGTCGGCCTATTCAGTGTCCTCCATGTTTTTAGGTTGATTATCCTTAAATCCGAACCTGAATCTAATATGTAGTTTGATCTTATTTAATATTTCAAGTTCTACATATATCCTCGTGTTTTGTTTGTTTTCATAGTCCACTCCGTAGATCTTACCCTACTAGAATGTCTTTTGTTTCTGCATACAGCTGCCTTGTGTCACATTTTTCCACATGCTAGCCAGTTCTTGTATTTGAACCGACAATATCTAACCCAGAGTAATCCACCACATCTGTAACATGCAGATAGGGGGTTCTTGCTTTTTTATTTGATATCTGTTACGAGTTGTCTTACATCTGTTAATTTTGTCATTAAATTCTTGAAGGAAGGGTGAAAAACGTAAGTTTTTGTTTAACTTACGAATATATGCACTCTCGATTCTTCAATATCTTTACTGTTTTTTTAATACTTAGGCATTTTTGGCAGTCTTCTGATACTTTTTGCAGCGTTAGATCTGGTTCAATTTGGAGTTTGGTAAGCATTCTTTTCTTCATTTTGCTGTCTTTAGCAGCGACTAATCCTTGAACAAATATAAGGCATTTAAAGTTGTCTAGAGTTAGCTCTGCTAATTTAAAGTTGTCACAATGTTTGTTGACGATCGCTGCGAATGTTGGATAGTCCTCGTTTTCACCTTTTACGATATTGAGGCATTTCCGCCTTTTGTGAAACAGTGAAATCTTCGGACTGAATAGCTTCGTGAGTCATGCCACTGCATCATCGAACGTTAAGTCGTTTGTCTTCTTTGCCAGGATATAGTCTACAAAATTTGTATATTCCTCCGCACCTAATTTGCTGAGCAGCAACCTTAACTTCTTCTTTTCTGTCCAGTTTTGACAATTAATATTAAAAATGTCTTCGTAGCGACTGTAATAGTCTCCGAAATGTTTGTCATCATCAATAGAATACTTAAATGTCTCTATCGCATTCCACACGGCGTCTTGCGAGAACGGCGCCTCTTTTTCCGTATTCCTTTCATGTGTGTTGATTGTCAATGTTAGTAATAGTTCTTGAAGTTGTAATTGTCATTTTTCGTTCATTCTTTGAATTTCATTTGCTTTTTGAATTTCCATTTCTTTTTTCTCTAATTTACTTTGTGCTTCCATTTGTTTTTCCTCAAATTTTAATTGTCTTTCTTCACTTCTTTTTATGATTTCTAGTATTCCTTTTTGAAATTCATCCATGGTTTGTTGCTTTGATTCCGTGAGTGTTTTCACTTTTTTACTATTGCTTTTTAGCATTTATTCTTTTAAAAAAATTTTGCGAAAACATTTTCCTGTTGCAACTTTCAAATACCTTTTTACAATTTTTTCTTTCTATCTCTTTTCGTTCCAAAGTTGTTATATAAGCAGGTTTTCTGCAATAGTGTCGCCAATTTGCTTGTGGTCGACTTGTGTGGCATTATAGCTTTTTTTTTCATTGTTCTGTATGCGTTCTTTCGAGTTTTGTCGTGACTCTCGAATTTCCGTCGGCAAGTTGTTTTGTTCGACTTGAATTCGAATCCTTCGTCGTTAAGTTCTAATCCTTTGTCGTTAAGTGGTTGTTGTGTGTGCGAATTCGAAATCCTTCGTCAAAGTTGTTGTGTCGACTCGCTTTCGAATCTTTGTTGCCAAGTTGTTGTTTTGTACGTGTGTTCGAAAACATAAAAATACATTAAAAACATTCCATTTTCCATAATTTTCACGTTCTAATGAACGCTAGCAATTTGTTAACTGTTATATTTGAAGCAGAAAAACATTTACAGTCGTTTTTAGCAGCGCAGTAATGAAAATGATCTCGGAAAGAGATTGAAATTACTTGTACTTATATATATATATATTATTATTATACTTATATATATATTATATCTGTTTGTGTGTGTGTGAGCATATATGATTACATAATTTAGGCATACTGTGTCTAATTATTTTATTTTAAACCTCTCGTAGTCACGAATAAGTTTCTTAGTGTTGTGAGTAAGCATTGCAAAAAAGAACTGTATGCATTTTTATTAGTTTTATTTTTACAGTCCCAAATACTTTCATTCTCACCTAAGATAATCTTCAGGCATTTGATTTTTAAGACGTAACTAATGTGTAGCAGATGTTATGAAAAGTTGAACGTTATGAAAATTATTTATGGTTTAACCATTACGAGTTTTGAGCATACGCGTAGGAACGCATGACGATAATTTGAAAATTATAAAGTGATGGGGAGACTTAGTTTTAATATCAATAATAATTGCCAAATTAAAACTATTTAAAACTATTAAACTCTTGAAATTATTGTGTCTTTTCTTTTTTATTTAATTACAAATCAGATAATATAAATATATATATAGGCATTTTAGAACATTGTTACAATACTTATGATAAATAATTATTTTTAGGAAGATGGTGCTTCTTAAGGCTTGATTTGACTTCGATTAAACTGTGGAATCATTCGTGGTCGAGTGGTCTAAAACGCACCAGATCAATTGGTGGCTTCCTCTATACTGATAGTGGTTGCAAGTTCGAATCCTGCTGAATGACACACATTTTTGTAACAAAATTAATCGTAAATATTCAGGCTAGTAGAAAGAAATATATAAATATGCTGTTTGATTAAAAACAGAATATCTACTCAAATACGAGTGTCAATTAAAAACAATGTCCAAGCAAATTATATATATATATATATATATATATATATATATATTCAGTTAAAAGTAAAATAAACTAATCTTTGATAATGACTAAAATATAGCCGAAAGCTCTTGGATAAATAAATAAATAAATATATGATGTATATTCTGAAAAAAAAGATCACATGAAAAATTATATAAAAAAACTGAATCATAGCACCTTGTATGTCATTTTTAGCGAAACTTTGGTATATATATAAATGTGTGTGTGTGTGTGTGTGTGTGTGTGTGTGTGTGTGTGTGTGTGTGCAATTTATGCATGCCTACCTTCCTTTGTATATATCTGTAGGTTCATGTGATTGGATTGATATTTAAGTGTGTGTGCCTGTGTAAAATTGTTAAAAAGCGTTTGCGTGCTTAACTCTATGGTGTGTCGAGTGCAGTGTCATTATTGCAATGTACAGCTGCCCGTTGTATAAGACAGCCCAGCCAGTCGGTTGTTAGTCAAGCTTCCCGCCGGCCTATATTGCGCCAACTGACCGATGCCTAGCCATGGTGGAGTATCGTGGAATTGATTTCGCTATTCCCTTTCAAATTGTGTTCCTCGTCCATTGAAATGACTCGGCAGTCTTTCACTTCGCAACATAATGGGCGATCATATCGCATATCATCAGGTCTTTTCATGTTTGACCGTATATTTCATGCAGATAGGGACTTCTGGCGCCGCGGGACGAGAAAATGTCAGGAGCGTAAATGAATGGATAGCGTAAATGAAAAAAAAAAGAATAGAAACGAAAATGATGAAGTAAAGATGGGAAGGAGGTGAGATAGAAAGAAAAAAAACGAAAAATATCGAAAGGTGAGAAGTAAATATTTTACAAGAAAATCGGAAAATGAATGAAATAATAGAGAAAATAGATGGTAGAATATACTTGCTTACAAAAAATGGAAAGAATTCGAAATTATTACAAATAACACGAACAACGAACGAAAATGAGGAATAAATAGAAAAAAATGATATCGATATATAAAAACGCGACAAAAGAAGCCGAAAAGTAAATAGATATTCTCCATCGTTAATGTGGCATTAAGCATTAAAGTATCCAGCATATATCTTATTCTATATGCCCTGTCCCTTCAGGACGTAGGCGATCATGGCTTTCCATGTTTCCCTATACCTGGAATTCTATGCCATCGTTTTAAAGAAATGTGCTCCTGGGCTCTTGTCCTCTCCAAACTCTAAAATTATTGCCTCACTGCTTCCTGCTTTTCCTACTTGCTGGATGTTTTATTCTGTAGTACCTGTTTTTTAAGAATTTTAATGAGTTCTCTTTTTCTTCTATGTGCCTTGTCCCTTCAAAACCTAGGCGATCATGGCTTTCCACGTTTCCCTATTCCTTATGGCTCTGAGCACGCCTTCTGTTACACGCAATCCTCGTTCCGTCATCCACCTGATTAGGTCCTTCAAATATGTTATCCGTTGCTTTCCCTTGTCTCTCTTTCCCTCTATCTTGCCTGTTAGTATCAAGTTTTTTTTTTCATCTTTGATGGCATTATCCAGCATTCAGTGATACGTACACAAAATTATTCGAAACCTAGATCATTTCGCGTAGTTTTATAGATGCCTCACTAGGAATCCGATGTGGTGTCAGCAAACGAGTTTATTGTGCGAACCCTTTAGCTGTATACATGCGCCCTCTCAGATAAATGGCTGAAAATTAGTTCAAGTATAATAACTACCACACGTATCAACTATTGTCGCACGTGGGAGTTTCCTTACTTATTTCGATTCAACAAGAACTTCCAGAAATTATAAAAGCGCTAGACGAGCCCTATTCGACCTCTTTTCTACTTTTCCTTTTCAGCGGTCGCAACCTTTAAGACGCAATTCAATGAGCTACTCTCAAACTTTGCCGTAGAAGACACTTGACCTCTTCTGACAGATTGGCAAAAGATTTCTCGTTTCTCGTGAGGACAAACGAGATCTATCAAAAGGTCCACAGACAACCTTTGTTTCAGAAAACTCGTACCAGTCCTAGCAAAAGTCACACTCGGATTTCTCATTTCTCGTGAGGACAAACGAGATCTATCAGAAGGTCTACAGACAACCCTTGTTTCAGAAAACTCGTACCAGTCCTAGCAAAAGTCACACTCGGATTTCTCATTTCTCGTGAGGACAAACGAGATCTATCAGAAGGTCTACAGACAACCTTTGCTTCAGAAAACTCGTACCAGTCCTAGCAAAAGTCACACTCGGATTTCTCATTTCTCGTGAGGACAAACGAGATCTATCAGAAGGTCTACAGACAACCTTTGTTTCAGAAAACTCGGACCAGTCCTAGCAAAAGTCACACTCGGATTTCTCATTTCTCGTGAGGACAAACGAGATCTATCAGAAGGTCCACAGACAACCTTTGTTTCAGAAAACTCGGACCAGTCCTAGCAAAAGTCACACTCGGATTTCTCGTTTCTCGTGAGGACAAACGAGATCTATCAGAAGGTCTACAGACAACCTTTGTTTCAGAAAACTCGTACCAGTCCTAGCAAAAGTCACACTCGGATTTCTCGTTTCTCGTGAGGACAAACGAGATCTATCAGAAGGTCTACAGACAACCTTTGTTTCAGAAAACTCGGACCAGTCCTAGCAAAAGTCACACTCGGATTTCTCGTTTCTCGTGAGGACAAACGAGATCTATCAGAAGGTCTACAGACAACCTTTGTTTCAGAAAACTCGTACCAGTCCTAGTCACACTCGGATTTCTCGTTTCTCGTGAGAACAAGTGGATATTTATTAATAATGTATCTCTACGAAACTTCTACTCGAGTGGAGACCTATATTAAGTGGGAAACTCAATTTTTTCCCGCAAAATAGCACTATTTTTGCACTCCTTTTAACCACAAATAAATGCTATTAAACAGTTATTTCGAGCCTTCAGTTTTGTTTATTCCACTCTCACTAACTAGCACACACACACACACACACACACACAGATAGAGAGAGAGAGGGATATGGCAGCAATATTCAATGCACGGGCGGATGGTAGATTTGTCTGAAGATTTTTATTACATAAAAGTTCAGCTTTATAATATCTGAAGTTTACTCATCGCTAAAATAACAGATTTAAAGCATTTGTATATCACAAAGTTTTTCTTCTTTAAAAAGTTCTTCTTGTTTAAAAGAAGAGATTTATATCTGAGGATCATTCCTCTTTGAAAGAACAGATTTACAGTTGCTGAAGATTATTATAGCTTGAATGAAGAGTTTCATAATATCTGCATATCACAATTTCTTAAAAGAACAAATTTATAATACTTGAATATCATTATTCTTTAAAAGAAGAGATTTATAATATATCTGAAGATCAAAATTCCTTAAAATAATATGTATATATAGATCATTCTTTCTTAAAATAAAAGATTTATGATATCATATGTTCTTTTCCTCTTAATTAAAAAAAACATTTATAATATCGGAATATCGTTCTTTAAAAAATAAATCAAATATCTGATGTTCATTTTTTTAAATAATGGATTTATAATATCTGAAGATCATTCTTCCGTAAAATTACAGTTCATTCTTTTCGAAAAGTACAGATTTATAATATCTGAAGATCTTTCATCCTTAAAATAACAGATTTACAAATATGAATATCATTCGTCACTAAAAGAACAGATTTATGAATTATGATGATCATTTTCCTTAAAAGAACATATTTATAATATCAGACAATAATTCTTCTCTAAACGAACGAATTTATGATATCTGAACATCTTTCTTTTTGAAAAGAACGAATTTATAATCTTTGATCAAAACCTGACAACATTTTTGAAATTAATATTCAAATTTACTTTGTGCTTTGCTACACACAGTACATCAATTTTTCTTGTGTATATGGTTGCTTAGTCAGAGTACTCATTAGAACCAATGTCCACCAGTGAAAACGTCTCTAATGGGCAAACGAGTATTGAACAGATTGGATGATCGTGTACGTTCGAGACACTATTCTCGAAAAGCTACGGAGTTGCATTCACTGCGGGAAAATATCAAGATGGCGTACGTCGTTTTATGGTTTGTTCAATATTCTATGGGAAGCAATGCGTGATAGCATTCATGTGAAATATTGTAATTTAACAGCAACAACTTTAACATCATAGATAATAGTGTTGATATGAAGTTACGGGATTCCCCTAGGATCAAGAGATTTCCTCTGAAGATCTCACTCTACCTAATTTGATGCTTTTAAAAATAGTGATTTAACGTCCTGGCATTTTCTTAAAGAAAAAAAAACTTTAAAATCCATTATGGTAAGAGTTGTATATGTCAGGCCACCACCGTAATCGTCCTATGGATATAAGATTTCAGATTTCAGTGCTGATATATGTGTATTTATCTATTACTATAAACAGTATATGATATCTGGGTAAACATCATAATCAGTCCCTCGAAGAGTGGTGATGAGACCTGAGGACGAAAGAAACAAAAATTGATTCTTTTTTCTTATGATCTTTTCAGTGCGGTTTCAGATAGCGTGGCGGCGCCCATCTCTTCCCCAAAGTTTTGCTCGACAACCGAAAACCACGGATAATGTTCAGGGCCGCCTTTGGTCCGTACATAGTAATAGTAGACATGCCTGAGTCTTCATTCAATTCAATCTCTACCGGTTTAGAGATTGAAAGTTCTACTAAATAAAATGGGCTTTCTAACATTTTTTATGTATTATGGGTCATTTAAAGCCAGAAATAATCTTATTTTAAAAAATAAAAAAAAAACGAGAGAATTGATTGCATTGACCATATCTTGAGAATATCAATCATTTTCCAGACAAGCAGTACTATTTAACGCATACTTGGAGGGAACTCCTCAAATAGATAGATAGATAGATAGATAGATAGATAGATAGATAGATAGATAGATAGATAGATAACCGACCCAGGCAGATTGTTACGTAGGTAGTTTGCATAGTGAAAATTACCGAAAGATACGAAAAAAGATAGATAGATAGATAGATAGATAGATAGATAGATAGATAGATAGATAGATAGATAGATAGATAGATAGATATAAGTGGTTTAATCATATATGAACTCTTAAACATAGCTTACGACCACGTTGTTTCTGGTTTTCTGTAAATTCAGGTGAAAATTTTAGTCTAATTTATCCTTTTTCTTAATATAATCCAGTAACAAGATGCAATCACAGAACTTTTAAGCTAACAAATTTCTCGACTGCTTCTTGCTAATGATAATTGTGGATATTCATCCAAGCTCGTATTTAATATTAATGCTACCCACGATAAATTTCTGAAATTAATAACGTGCCCCACGAGAAATTATTGAAACGTCTGTTGCACAATTCCCTAGATTGCAATTATTTCTACAAATGTTAAATTTATGTTTTCTCTGCTCCAACTGATTGGTACAGTTCATTTTCAAAAGACAGCGAAACTAGAAATTCTTCTTACTCCAAATCTGAAAATCTAGTTTAAAAAAGGTTTAAAAAAAAATTATAATGACGACAATTTCAGTAACAACTTATTCAGCATTTTACATTCGAAAATCCATTCCGAGTAACAGTCAGCCGTTATATATTCGACATTATATTGTCTAGAGTACTCACACTCAATTTCTAATCTGGAACTAAGACTTAACTGAGGAATATATATATATATAAATATAACCCCTCTCTGGTCTCCAACGTAATTTCTAAGCTTGTCTCCCATAAGGCAAGCGGAGGTTATGGAATTCTTTGCCATCGCTTTAAAGAAATGTGCTCCTGGGCTACATCCTGTCCTCTTCAAACTCTATAACTACTGCCTCACTTCTTTTCTGCTTGCTGGAAGTTTTCTTCTGTAGTACCTGTTTTTTAAGAATTCTGGTGAGTTCTCTAGCCCTTCTAATTATCGCCATATTAGCCTCTTTCCTCTTTTTGGCAAATATTTGAGGCTAATATCAGTACTAAAATAATTAGGCGGCTCACATCTGACAAACAATGTGGCCCTCGCTTCGCCTTAGCTGATGTGCTAACGGCCATCACTGAATATGCGTATCAGACTCTTGATAAGAAGCTGTAGCCGTTCTTAAAACCTTATAATGTGGAGTGTCAACATCTTGATTATGTCATTTTTTCGAGTTTCAACTTATATCCGCTTATTCACTGACACATTAGATATTTCTGAATGTATTTGGTGTCATTCATGGCATTTATATAAGATTCTAGATCTGACGTGGCTATTTAAGAACATGACTTGACAAAATTTATGAAAAAAAGAAAAAGACATATTGGAGCAGCTGGGGAAATTTTTGAAAGTTCTACTAAATAAAATGGGCTTTCTAACATTTTTTATGTATTTATGGGTCATTTAAAGCCAGAAATAATCTTATTTTAAAAAATAAAAAAAAACGAGAGAATTTATTGCATTGACCATATCTTGAGAATATCATTTTCCAGACAAGCAGTACTATTTAACGCATACTTGGGGGGAACTCCTCAAATAGATAGATAGATAGATAGATAGATAGATAGATAGATAGATAGATAGATAGATAGATAACCGACCCAGGCAGATTGTTACGTAGGTAGTTTGCATAGTGAAAATTACCGAAAGATACGAAAAAAGAAAGATAGATAGCCTAAAGAATATTTGTGTGAAGTTTGGTGAGAATCGGATAAAAATTGTGGATTTGTATAGAGGACATACAGACAGATAAACAGACACACACACATGCATCTTGCCTTTTATATATATATATATATATATATATAATCAATTTTCTACACTATTGTAAGAACTGCAACCTTGAAACTTCTGAATATCGTTGATTATGTCTTTGTCTATGAGTGTATCAAATTTGATTCAAATCGGACCACTCCTTCTGTAACCGGATTTTTTCGATTATCTATTTTCGATATTTATCGTGTGTACCTCGACACAAAATCTAGCTAAGAACACTCGCAGGCGCTTATAATACCACTGTGCAAATTTTCAAGAAAATCGGTTTAGCCGTTTCGGAATCTATAGGTAACGGACACACACACACACACACACACACACACACACACACACACACAGACAAAGTTCCATTTATAAATAAGTTAGGATTAATAATACACGTATGTTTACAGAGAATTATTAAAATTAGAATTATTTTACTTTTTTTTTTTTAATCATTTCACCCCAAGCAAGGCATTCCACTGCCACTATTGCGCAGGGGGTTACATATGGGAAAGTGATGTGAAAGAGTGGTTAGTTATAAGAAATGTCGGAAGGAGGGTGGTAGACGAATGAGGATACCGAGGATGGGGGTTGGGTAGATGGGTAGAGTGTTTAAGGAAATGGATGCGAGTTAGTGTGATAGATGGCTATTGACCTTACATTAAAATTCCTGGAGATTGTAGCTGTCGGGGAAGCAAGTATATGGAAGAGAATTCTACAGGCGGGAAGTGTGAGAAAAGAAGCTGTAAGAATAGAAATTGTGGTTATATTTTATCGGTTTCACTGTAAAAGGGTGGGATCTAGTTGCTAATCTAATATCTTTTGCAAATTCATACCTAGATGGCACCATCGGAGAAGAAGCCGTAAAAGTATTTATAGAAGAGGCACAGGGAAGCCACATCACGCCGATGAGAGAGTGACTGCAGCCGGGCTGCCAAGTCGGCATCGATCACATTACAGATTCTCCGCTGTATTTTACCAAGGACCCCGAGAAGAATAGTAGGGGCTCCGAACCAGATGTGGCAGCAGTATTCAATACATGGGCGGATGGTAGATTTATAGATGTGCAGGATGGATTCAGGCGGGAAAAAATTCCGGGCCCTGCACAGGGAACTGACTTTCATAGCAGCGGATTTAGCAATAGATTCGATATAGTCATTCCACTTGAGGTCCGCTGAGAGTGTGAGGCCAAGGAGGCGTACCGTTTTAATCTCATGTCAGTTTTTAGAAAAAATATTTTCCTTTAACCGGTTTCGTTTTTAGCTTTCAAAATGTTTTTAAATGTTTATTAGTTTCCCACGTATATATACGAGTGTGGGCTGAAAAGTTCATAGGCTGAATATAAAGAAGTTGAGCATTAATTTCGGCGCTTTTTATTAATAGGGTCCTGGGTATGACGGCAAACTGCACCAAGGCATCTGATTGGGAGATTGTGAGGAGCATGGAACCACCTTTTAATTGCTGTTGTTCCCAGATCTACCCTGACTCGATAGGGTCCCAGCTATGGGCAAATAGTTAACCCTCAAACTGGGGTCAAAACACGATGAAAGACTTTTATAGAAAAATATACATAAAAATAGACTTTTATACAAAAATATACATTTTTGAAAGAAAAATATTACTAACAATACTTTTCTGAATGAAAAAATTATTACCATAATACATTTTTGAAGAAAAAAAATTACCAGCAATACAGTTTGTAATACAAGATTTCTTCAGTTTTCTAAAATAAAAAAAATAAAAATAAATAAATATTTCATCAAAATCTGACTAAATCAACCTTCTCACTGTAATCGAACATTTAAAAAATACCTTAAACACCTACCTTTTGGGCATTAGATAACCCACCGAGGTTGATATGCCGTTAAACAAAATTCAAATTCTCAAATTCTCTTATTAATAACGGTATTGTTTCTTTCGTATTAAACTGACATCAGACTGTTTAAAAAGACTGTTAAAAAGACTTCAAAAGTAACTTGTAGTTCAGTCAGTCAGTTTAGTGCCGTACGTGATACACGCTTGGGCGATCATGTCTCGAAAGAGACATGACTGACTGGGCAGAAGATTATCCCGCAGTATGTTGTCATTGCTTTCTGCGGTAGACTGGTTGTGGACCAAGGCTATAGAATGCAATCTGTCCTGTTAATTAACCCATAACTGGAAGGAATAGACGGATCAATACCTTTCCCAAGGGTATTTGCGCGTAAGTGAATGCAAGGAATTCAACTGGAATTCGAACTCGGCTCCCCGATTTCTCGTTCCGAGTCGATATCCAATGCACCACAACGCACATCCTTGTAGTTACTTCTCCTAAAAAGGAGCCAAATCTGGCATCATTGTCTTCTTAAGCAACTGTAGAAAAAAGGGATTAGCCTTCGAGGATATTTATACTGACGTGATTGCTACAATAAAGGATGATGCTCTAGCTTTATCAGCAGTGCAAATGTCGTCAGATGAATCTACGATGGGAAAAGAAAGTCTTGAAGATAACCCAAGATCTGGATGTCCTGCAACTACCACCTCCCAGGAAAATATTGATCGTATTCTGCTTGCACAATGTTAATTGATGAAGCTTCATATACACTCTGTGGATTTCTCAAAACGCTTCGTCAGAATATTTCAAAGCACAACCCGGGTTGTTCACCGAATTTAGTCCAATCGCTAACTATCAAACGTCACAAATCTTATACGTTCTATATGTCTTATGGGTAAGTTGGAAATACTATTTTTGTTTCTAGGAGATTATTTAAATCAAATAATTGTTTTATTAATAAGTTTATTTTTCTCGTGCTTCCTTATTTCCACCATCATCATTCACTTTTTCAGTTTCGTCGTTTATTATTATTTTTTCGTATATTTGTTTCTTTTTTGTTAACGTATTTTTTGGAAGAAGTGTTGAACAAAAAGCATGATTTTAAAGAAAGCGCTCCGTCATTTTGGAAATAATATATAAATTTTGTGATATAAATATTTTGTTAACACACACACACACACACACACACACGCACACATATATATATATATATAAAATGCTTTCGTATTGAGCTCTTTATTGTTAAGGTTTTCGTCTTGGAGTTTTTTTCTTTCTCACGAATGCTTGACTTCTTGTTCTTTCGTTTGTTTATTTTTTTCTTCCTCTTCTTTTCCCTCCGGGTTAGTTCCCGGTGGGATTCAAGACGATCTCATTGGTAGTTTAATTATTGCTAGTTTTGAAAAGAATTAGTTCTGTTGCTATTGGTATTATTACTATAATTAATATTACTATACAAATATATATATATATATATATATATATATATATATATATATAGCAGCAGTTGCTTAAATTTTGGGTTTTTGCAGTGCTATTTCTCGCATAGAAGAGTGTCCTTGATAGCACCTTCGGTAGGTAATTCCGAGGCCACACTATACTACAATCCGCACCAATTCCCGGACAGCACATCTTACCTTATACTTTATACAGCCTTTACTATTCTCGGTCTTTTTCTTAACCTAAATAACTAAGGGGATAAGCAACTAACAAAAGAAAACCAGTTCGATAAAAATCAACATTTCTTCTTCCAACATTCGTATCATTCGGACCAACTTCTGCAATATGGAATAGTTGCTCCTTAACCATTCTCCGGACATTCTAGCTCTCTGTAAAACTAATATTCATTTTTCAATCTCATCCTCTAACTTCTCGATTTCTGGCTATTTCCCTCTCCTTAAAATTGAATCTTATGACCAAATGCGAGGCCTGGGAGTTTATGTTCGGGAACATATGCCGCTGGCGAGAGAAATCTTTCTTGAATCTCCATTTTCTTTCCATATGTCTCCGTCTTTCTCTCTTAAACTCATTCAGCTATCACTTCTTCAGTTTCTCTTCCTCTCATGACTTTTGTGTGCTAGATAGTATATCTAATAATATAGCTAAGGTCACATCTCAAGACCCGTTTGCAAATATCATTGTGTTTGGTGATTTCAATGATTACCAGGCCATTTGGCTTAACCATTCTGTCACTGACCTCGCTAGCGTTCAAACCCTGAACTTCCCACTTACTTAATCTCTAACGCAAATGATGAATTTCCCCTTATGAATACGCTTCTCTTCTTTATCTCTTCTTTCCCTCTAGCACTGACTAGGCAATGATGCGGTTGTGTCTGTAAATATATCAATCCGCTCTCCCATCTGCCAAAAATCCTCCGACCAACAGAATATCTTTTTTTTTTATCAACGCGGTGATTGGGACTCTCTCCGTGACTTCCTTCGCGATGTCCCTTGAAGTCTCTGAAATCTCCTCCTGGGTGAACCGAAGACCTCAGGGACACATATTTGAACATCAAAGCTTTCCTTCCAGCGTGAACATACCAAGTGAAACGACGATCATTTTCTTCTTCTCACCTGCAGGCTCAGCCGCTATAGCCCACAGGAATCACTTTTTTTTTGGTTGTTTCAACAGATGTCTTTTATGTTCTCTGCATGTAAGATGTGCAAGCATATCTTCAAATAAGCGAAGTTACTGTTTCCTAATAGAATAAAGCAACGTATAGCCCATAACAAGTTTGTTTTTAGAGAGTATTAATGTATATGCTAGAACGTGCCGAAGAACTGTAAATACACAATACCTCCCACTTAAATAAATTTAAAGTCACGGTATCTACAGCAAATAAGGCTGAGTGCTTTTCTCGGAAGTTCTCTTCCAACTCAACACTAAACTAATCTGAAGTACCCGTACGTGATGTCTTATAATTGAGGATTGATAGTCGTTGATCTAAAGAAATGTGCTCCCACGCTAGTTCCAATCCTTTGCAAACATTATGGCAATTGCCTCACTGGTTCCTGCTTCTCGATTTCTAGATTGTTGGAAGTCCTTCTCTGTAGTTCTAGTTTTTAAGAATTCTGGAGAAACCTTTGACACCTTAAATTATCGCTCTGTTAATCTCATTTTGGCAAAGTATTCGAGACTCTACGGATGTGGTGCAGTGGATTTCGGCTCGGAAGAAGAAATCGGAGAACCGATAACGCGCAAATATTCTTATGGGTGTTATTAATCCGTCTCTTCTCTCCAACTATCGGTTAAATAAAAGGAAGGATTGGGTTCTATAACTTTGGTTGGCAACCGGTGTACAACAGAAAGTAATGACAACCTACCTAGGGAAATTTTTTACTCAGTCATGTCTCTTTCAAGACATGATCGCCTAGGCGTGTATCACGTATGACACTTAACTGACATTCGAAGCTCTAATCAATGCTCGTCTCGAGTAAGCAATATGGCTTTCGTTTTGCCAGGTCTACTGATGATGTGTCAACGGATATCTCGAAATTTATATATCATGCTCTAGATAAGAACGGCAAAACTGGTGCTGCGGCTCTTGATATCTCGAACACGTTGGGCAGAGTTTGGTGTGATGACCGTCTACGCAAGCACCAGAGCTACCTTGTCATGTGAGAAATGTTTCATTTAATTCAATCGATCCTATCAAATCGTGAAATAAAGGTCGTTTTGAACGGGTTCGCTTCCAGTTCCTTTCACCGAAGCAAGGGCCCGATGCTGTTTCTGATCTTCATCAATGATCTCTCCGATGACATCAGTTACCAATTAGGTATTTATGAAGACGACACTACTATTTACTCCTGTCTTAAAAGAAAATCTGTAAAATCAGACAAAAAAAATCTGGCACCTACTCTTGAAAAACCCTTCTAATCAGTGGTTAACTGGGGTAGAAAATTTACTCTTCACTATTTCTTTATTTTTTTTTTCTTTAAATAAGCATAAATGGGGATGTGCGTTGTGGTGCAGCGGATATCGACTCGGAACGAGAAATCGGGAAGCCGAGTTCGAATTCCAGTTGAATTCATTGCATTCACTTACGCGCAAATACCGTTCTGAAAGGTATTAATACGTCTCTTCCCTCCGGTTATGGATTAAATAACAGGACAGATTCGGTTCTATAACCTTGGCTGGCTACCAGTCTATTGGAGAAAGTAATGGCAACCTACTGCGGGATAATCTTCTGCCTAGTCAGTCATGTCTCTTTCGAGACATGATCACCTAAGCGTGTACCACGTATGGTACTTAACTGACTGACATAAGAAAAGAGTGATGAGAAAGAGGAACAAGTTATAGGGGATGTCAGAGAACAGGTAAGAGAAGGATGAGAATACTGGCCTGAAGGGAGCTGATGAGAGTAGAGTAGTCGGAGGGAAAGTTTGTGAGTCTGATAGATAGGAGATGGCAATTGACCTTACATTTAAATTCTTGGAGATTGTAGCTGTCGGGGAAGCAAGTATACGAAAAGGACTTCACCAGGCATGAAGTACGAGAAAAGAAGCTATTCGAGGAGAAGTTGCGCTTACATATTATTGGTTCCACTGTAAAAGGGTGTGACCTAGTTGCTAATTTAGTAACTCGTGTAAATCCATAACTACTAAGCGCCAGTGATCTAAGTTCTTTGGAGCAGAAGCCGTGAAAGTATTTATAAAAGAGACAGATGGAAGCCACATTACGCCGGTGAGAAAACGACTGCAGCTGAGCTACCAAGTCGGGATCAATTAAATTTCAGATTTTTCGTTGGATTTTGTCAAGAACCCCAAGATGAATAGCAGAGGCACCCAGCCAGATGTGACAGCAGTATTCAAGATACGGATGAAGGGCAGATTTATAAATGTGCAAGATGGATTCAAACGGGAAAAACATTCGGGCCCTACACAGTGAACCAACGTTCCTATCAGCAGATTTAGCTATGGATTCGATGTAGTTATTTTACGTGAGGTCTGCTGAGAGAGTTAAGCTGAGGAGACGCAGTGTTTTGACTTCAGAGAAACTAGCCTGATTTATGCTAATGGGAGAGTAGGAGCGATTGTCTGTGGTGGTTAATAGATAGCAGCTTCGTTTTAGAAGCATTTAAAATCACAAGCCATTTCTTACCCCCAGTCCACCACAGATCGGAAGTCTTTTTCAAGCTCAGCGGCGAGGTTTGCTTTGTCAGCCTCAGGGGATTTTTGATCGCGGTAAGAGTAAACGGTGGTGTCGTTTTGTTTCCATTTTCCCTAAAACTTTGTCATTGATCAAATTTTCAGTCCTTGATATTCTCAGCATCTTTCTGTAGAACAAAATTTCTGTTACTTCAAGTGTGTGAAAAAATTATCTAGAATTTACTGCTATATAGGAGGACCGACATCACATAAGATTTCAATAATCTTTTATTTTTTCTTACAAAATATTACTATTTCTTAATATTTGCTTAGCTTTTGAAAGGCATTTTTCTCTCTTTTAAGATTTCGGTCTCATATTTTTTTTCAATATTTGTTAAAATACTTCCTAGGTGTTCAAATTTTTGTACTTGTATTATTTTGCTATCTCCTGCTCATAGTTCGCATCTAGAGCTGTTATTTTTCCGATTGAGCCCTCCTATTTATTTAACCCTGAGATGGAATGGGGAGAAAAGGTGAACTCATGCTTTTGTCAATGGCATTTGTAAAAATAAAAGCAAAGGACTATCCAGGAATTTGAATGCAGCATGCCGGGTTCTTTTTGCATGCTGATATCCGTCAAACTACCAGCACAATTTACACAAGGGCACGCATTTCATATACTAACACCATTCTACACAGTCATATCTGCAAATAATAGAAAACAAGTGAATGAATGACAAATGCAATATTGTATATAACCACCTACGTACAAGAACATTAGCGACACACGCAGAGTAGAAATTTTCACTGCCATTTAAACTACTTCCCGTGATTTTATTGAGTAGATAGTGTGCAGAAAACTTGGTCAGATTCCGCTATGATACTCGGGCGGTGCGATCGGGGCCACAAGAGGCGAGCCTGTCAAAAGATAGCGTGCGGCTAAAAGAGAGCCGGTTCTGTTCTTACGTGAAGGTTACTAATTAGCCAATTGTAGTAGCGACTGGAGACGACAAGCTTTGCCGGACAAAAGTAAGCATTCAACGCGTGTTTGCAATTCTATGAACTCATTTTCGCGTCTCTAATAGCTAATTCACTCGAGAATTTGTTTTTGAAACCTCGATGGGAAGCATCATTGAAAAGCGTTGCATGTTGCATTGTGAAGCAGATCTTCGAAGTTGCGTTTTCAATTCATGGACTCTTGCCTTCTTCTCGCTTTCCTCTTGTCTTTTTGCACGAACCGCTGCTATCGTCATCTGTGGATATGTGTGTACGAACGGACACATCAGCCGACATATTCATCCACGCACGCACTCGTCCGCTCGTAAATATTAACCCACACGAGATGCAACATAATTTAAAGACCAGAGGAAAAAAATGCCTCATTCGCATCCAGCCAGATATGTCAAAAGACTGAGATGTATTTATAACTATAAATAAGTTTATAGTTTGCATATTTCAGAAAAGACACATTCATGCGATCTATATTTCACATATATACATTTCATATACACAACAGCCAACATATAAATACACATGAACACACAGAATCAGTTAAATGGACATGGCTAGAGTAACTTGTGTTTATACACACACACACACACACACACACACACACACACACACATATATATATATATATATATATATATAAGGGGGGGGGACTTTGAAAAACAGGAGCTACTCTGGCATGTACGCATCGCTCATTCAATAATGAATTAGAGCACTCTGGCTATTGGCCGTATATCATGATAATATGTGCGCTAAAAAGTCTGCCTTCAACCGAGTGCCCATAGCCCAGAGGTGGAATCG
This sequence comes from Ascarosepion bandense, assembly GCA_037127315.1. NCBI lineage: Eukaryota > Metazoa > Mollusca > Cephalopoda > Sepiida > Sepiidae > Ascarosepion > Ascarosepion bandense. The sequence goes on along the minus strand of JBBBDQ010000872.1, from coordinate 2,477,633 downwards.
CCGACTGACGCCAATTCGGTCGATTTTAAATCCTGGTTTGAAGGCAAGCGGAGTCTAAACGTACTGATGAGCTGTGATACAGCGAAACAGATGTCTGCGGATGACTATATATATATATAAAGCATTTTGTTAATTTTTGGCACTTTCCGTAACACAAACATCTGAAGATATAACGGGTTTTTATTTATTAATTTGGCATATCTCTAACACTTTAAATGTGACTTTGTAGTGAAGACCCATATCCAATTTTTAAACAGAATTTTTTTTAGTCTACTAGCATGAATATTCGAAAAATCTTATTAAAGCAAAATGAGCCGTTCCTCTAACCATATCTGAACCGGCGTTCCCCTTGCAGAAGAAAGCGTCGTTATATGCGACGTACCGAGTCGGTTAAAAGAGTACTACGGAGCAAGTAGTTTAAAACACGTTAGATTTTCTTTCTTTAATAACAATTTATATATATATATATAACATGATTTGTTTGAACATCATTTTTTATCGATACTCTTATTTAAGTTGATATTCTGTTTTAATTAAACAGTAATATATATTTATATCCACTGGCCTGATTATTTACGATAAATGTTTATTACGAAAATGTGTGTCGTTCGGCAGGATTCGAACCTGCGACCCCTATCCACATAGGGGAAGCTACCATGGGATCTGACACGTTTTAGACCTCTCGACCACGAATGACCATTAGTTTAAACGCGGTTTTAATCAAGCCTATATAACACAGTTTTCGATTTATCGCAATAACCATATCTGCTCTAAAATATATCGTAATGTCAACAAATGTAAACATGTTACGGAAATTAACGAAACTTGGTTATAAACAAGCGACAATTTGAAATGATTTGTTTGAAAATTATTTTTTATCGATACTCGTATTTAAGTAGATATTCTGTTTTTAATTAAACAGTATTATATATTTATAATTTTACATTATATATAATGTACTTGCTTGAAGTCACAAGTCATCGTGACCGAGGGTTTGAACGTACTGGCCTTCTTCAAAATGTTGACTAGACTAGATTACATGTTCTCTAACATAAGCTGTAACTAAAGTTCACTAAGCATAGTTGCAGTATAAATCACTAATGTGATTTTTCTAGTGGTTGAACATTGTTGCAAAGTTACTTCAGATAGAATGTATCTGTGAAATAACGAAATGATTAAATAGACACGAGGAAAAATCTCCCATAACAATAATAATTCAAAAGTAGGCATTGACAAAATTGTTTCCCAGAATACATTGAGGAAATATGAAGATATTTAAAAAAATCGTATATATATGAACACAAGAGGGATATTATACATAACAAGTTTTCAAATGAATTAGTCATACACAGAAAGGAATTCAACCACGATTTTGATCCAAAATATGCCACACTTATCAAAAGAGAATATAATTTTTTTTTCTGCTATACTGATATCTGATCTGTGCCCCGGTATATTTCCTATCTTACCTTTTTAAAAGAATTACTACTTTCTCAAGCCAATAAACACGACCACAAAAAGGTTACGAAATCTAAAGAAAACATTTAATATCCAATACCTCATGTTTTTGTAAATGTACAGCCAATACGTCCATCCCAAACCATAAGAAAATTTAAACAATATTCTTTTATAAATATATATATATATATATATATATATATATATATATTTCATAGATATTACTCGCTTACTTTTGTTTTACCAGACTTTAGATTATGGCAGTTTGTGTCCTCTGTATGTTTTTTTTTGTTTTTGTTTTTTTTAATCATATCACCCCGGGCAAGGTGGTAATGCCACTGATGTGCCGGGGGCTACGTAAGAGTGAAAAGATTAGAAGAGAGAAAGCTGGAAACCACATCCTAAACAGGGAACAAGGGATGAGCCTCTACACCTGTTCAATAGACGTGGGTGGAGTGTGAACCGGGCGATAGTTTACTCTGACTGACTTTTCAATCACCTGGATGGATATTCATGAACGTTCCCAAATTCATAAATAAATCCTTACATTTGCCTTGATAAAGTCCTTCAGAGGACGAAACTCGTCGGCTAAGAATAGTTTTCCTAACTTTTCATATCGTAATCTTTCATATAGATGTCACGCATTCCGCCACAACTGTTCGAAAATACCTAAACCGACAACTGCATACAACTCCTTTCTCATATCAATGATTAAGAATGGTCTGGAGTGAATAAAGTCGGTAAGTTTTAGCTCAGACCACCCTTCTTCGAAACTCGCGAACAGACACCACAGAATCACAAACATGGAACTCTTGCCAAATAATAGAATTCACATCACTTACAAAAGTTCAACAGCAACAACAACTTAAATATATAGATCAAGTAACTGGAGAAGAAAGTAATAGAGGTGCTTAAACAAAAGTTTAGGAAGGAATCGCTAATCAATAGTGGGAAGAGTATTAGTGAACTAAAACGCATTTTACAAGGAAAAGATCAATGAACTGACTCGACGATCAGTCATCGCACACTTCTAGTACAGACTTGCTGGAAAACCATTTATATCTTTTAATATATGTGAAAAAGACTGCTGTTGATTTTCTGTGGGAGACAATATTATCATTTATTTTCCCTCTGGTTTGATGTAATTCTTAAATTGCACCGAGACTGAATCAATATTGTTTTAAATGTTTAATTGTAATATATTATATTTATACATTATTAATAATATAAATATTATTTATATTTTTACTTTTGCAAATAAATTATTTTATTTTTTATAAAACTCTGACTATGATGGCATTTCTTTATTTTCTCTCTCTCTCTCTCTCTCTCTCTTTGTTTTTATTTTCTTTTTGTCGCACCTGTGATAAAATAGGGACTTGTTCTAAGCTTTGAGGTTCAATTTAAAACAAAAACAGCAATTCAGTTGATCTAAATCAAACAAATTTTTTTTCTCATTCGATGTCCATTTCATAACAACAGTGAAGAAAATCTAAACTTATTTATAAATGGAACTTTGTGTGTGTGCGCCTGTGTGTGTGTATCTGTTGGCTATAGTTTCCGAAACGGCTGAACCAATTTTCTTGAAAATTTACACTGTTGTACTATAAGCGTCTGCGATTGTTCTTAGCTAGGTTTTGTGTCGAGGTACACCTAATAAATATCGAAAATCGATAATCGAAAAAATCGGGTTATAGAAGGAGTGGTCCGATTTTAATCAAATTTGATGCACTCATAGACAAAGACATAAGCAACGATGTTCAGACAGTTCTTACAATAGTGTATAAAATCGATAATATATATATATATATATATATATATATATATATATATATATATATATATAAGGCAAGATGTTTGTGCGTGTGTCTGTTTATCTGCATGTATGTCTGTTTTGTTTTGTTTTACCAGCCCTTTTATTTTAGTTTTCGCTTCGGTTTTGGCTCTAAGTAGGTATAATTGTAGTTCTTAATCTCAGCCATGATACCATTTACTTAGGGGACTTATTTAGCCTTCAAAATTCAGTTTACGACGAAAAACCTTTTTTGATATCGATACCAGGAAACCGAAATTTGACTTACATCCATTCATTTTTTTTTCAGTCTACGGTTTTGCTTTAACTGGAAACTATTAACTATTGCTTTTTGTCTTTTGTGCCAACGTCCAAAGAGTCTGAGCTCCAGAACTATAGATTAGTTTTAAAGCTTTCATAACACAGTGAATTGAAAACCGTTGTTTCTGATGCACTAAACAAAACGTGTGAACATCTGGCTAATATGTATCACAAAGAGCTGAATTATGATGACAATTTAAATGAATGTGGGCATCTCAAGCACTACATGGCTCTTGATGAAAATTGTGTGACTTCCCCTGCACTGTACAAGAAAATAATTTCGGAAAATTTGAAATCTATATTCCTGAAAGTTGAAATTACACTCAGAGTGGTCACATGCGTGATAGGGACCAACTGTACAAGAGAACATTCTTTTTCAAGATTGAAACTTATAAAAATTCTCTTTCGTAACACAATTGAGCAGTATTCATTTGAACTGGCTTTTACTCACGGGCATAGGAAATGAGATCCTATTCTTTAAAGACTATCGACTTCAATCCAATTATAAATCAATTCTCTTATAAGAAATGCATCAAATGGTTCTTATGACAAGACCTTCGTAGTATACTTTTCCTTCTAATCTCAGTGGCTAAGTATTATTGTATTTTTAAATACTGGCAATATCATAAATTTGATAGGTATTTGCCTAATCTGTTTGCCTGTCTCTGCCAATGGCGTGTTAAAATTTTCGGTTATGAGGTCTTTTAAGTAATTTTTTACTTTCTACAGAAGGTCGCTAAAGAAAGTGAGAAGAAAGGACTAAGTATAAACTACAAGAAAACTGAATGTATGTTCATCAGCAAAAAGAGGAGCACAATCTGCCAACTATAAGTCGGAGAAACTAAAACAAAACAAGCAAAAAAATTCAAATACCTGGGAAGTATTTTGACAGAGGATGGAAAATACGATATGGAGATCCAAAGACGCATTGGCCTGATGAACAAAGACGCATTTCAGGAGTTAAGCAGAGAGACAGGAAATTTTCATTAGAAACAAAGAAAAAAAGAGTGCTGGATTGCTATGTGATATCTCTACTTCTGTATGGAAGTGAATGCTGGACGATCTCATCAAGGATGAAGCAGCAGAAATGTGGTTTTACTGAATAATACTGAGGATACTATGGACGGAGCGGGTATGCAACTATGAGGGTTGGAAAGACTGCAAACAAAAAGAAACCTCATACTAAATATCAGACAGAGATAAATGAGGTTCTTGGGGCACGTAAGTAGGAAGGGTAGCCTGGAAAACTTGATACTCACAGGTCGGATAAAAGAAAGGAGAGACAGGGGAAAGTAGAACGAGACGTATTTGCTAAGTATGGCGAAGAGGGGCATAGAAGTGATACCAAGAAAAAAATATTGAGAGCGACAAGAGACAGAGCTAAGTGGGAGTCCATGATCGCCTACGTCCTAAAAAGACACGGCATCTGAAGAAAAGGAAAATATTGTTCAAATGTTTATCATGTTGATCAGTTGCTGCTGTACAGCATGTTTTTCATGTTTTAGAATCAGTTTTGTTAAAGTGCCAATAAAATAAATATACGTTTAATATTATCGATCATTTTTTTTATTCCTGTGAGTGGTTGTCGTAGGCGCCCAAGCACAAAACATATAATGCTGTTAAGATGGCTCTGTTAGATATGTAATTGTAACTGGTCAGATATTCAGTTTCACAGCGAACCTAAAACAATACGCGTTCATATAGGACCGAGTAATGGGGTGATGATTTTCATAAAAGTGAACCCGTTTAAATAAGACATTGAATGCGGAACAATCTCAAAGATGAAGAAGAGGTCCGAGGCAGCAGAAATGTGTTTCTACAGAAAGATGATGAGTATACCATGGATCAAAATAGTGAGCAAAGATTAATTTTAAGAGAAAGTGGAAACGTAATGGGAAGTTATGCATAACATCAGGAAGTGACAGTTAAAATTTATGGGGCACATCATGAGAAATGAGTGCTTGAAAAATCTGATGCTCACAGAACAGATTAAAGACTAAAGGTGTTATATATCGCCGTACGACGACAAAATAACGAGAACACGCATATATAAAAATATAATGTTATATTTTTATTCTTGACGACGAACCCGTGTGGAATAGAGAATGGAAGAGTGAGAGCGCACATAGAATGGGTCGACGGGAGTGTAGTCTTGCCTGTGGTGTCTCTCTGCTTCCACTGGCCGTTCTCTGCTGGCGAATCCGTGTGTCGAGGTCTTTTTATAGTCTTCTAGAACCGGGACTTTCCTTCCGGTTTTGCCTCGCCCACGCAACGCCCACGTAATTCCAAGAGACACCTGTTCTGTTTGCCTCCGTAGTCATTTCCGCCGCTGTCGGAAATAAGGTCAAACGACATCCGCTCCAGGCCCCGACAGGATGTATTTCTCAAACACCTGTCTTGTCGTTCGCCGACCCCTTCACCGACGGGAAACACCATCGCTTGCATCAACCTTCCTCGGGTGGGGCCAGATTGCTATATTACAGAGGGACAAAGAAAAATAACGCATGACATAATGAGCTTAAAAAAATGGATAACGAAACAGGGTTTAGGAGAAATAATATAGACCCAAATTTATTAAGAAGTACAAAGAACAAGAAATTATGGAAAGCCATGATCGACTACGACCTGAAGAGACTTGTCACATAAAGAAAATCTTAGGTTTAATAACTAGTAAGATGACAAAGGCATTAACTAATTATTTTTTATCTGTAACTTTGAATGTGGGAAACTTTAAACTAGGCATACCTTATCGTCAAACTATGGAAGTCCTTAGAGCAAAACAAGGTTCTATATGTAAATCTATATCTTTCGTTGGAACTTTTGACGTTTTACACCTGTCGAATTATGCTTTCTTATCGGAAACATAATTAAAGAAATTTAACCAATTGAGGGTTTATATTATTTTTATTCCAACTATATTTCTTAGCACAAGAAAATTCTCGTGGGACACATTCTTTGTTTTTCTCAGTATAAATAATTAGTATTTAATTTTATATTTGAGTTATACCAATATCGTTGGTTGTATAGGTACTGTCATGTTTTTGCGAGAAAACAGCACAGTGTAATGAAAAAAGGCCCTAAAATTAAAGAAAATAAAGTTTTATTGTCAAAATGTTCATGTTATTATTAAAAGAAAAGACCAAAGTAGTTTTTAATTATTTTTTGAAATTTTTTAATCCCTTCTAACAAGTTTGAAATTTTGGTTAGAATCTTGTTTTGTTTACGTCATCGCCGTGGCTAAGTTTTAGCATTGATTTTTTGGCGCTTGTTTTTTTCTGTTGAAAACACATTTGTTTAGAAATTTTTGTAAAAATTAAATAATTGTCCGATTTTAGCTAAATTTTCAGGACTTATTCACAAATGAATGAAATTATTTATGAAATGTTTTTTTTAGAAAAGTTTGGTAAAAAATATTTTTAAATATGTAACCTTCCTCTCTACTTACTTAGTTTAATGAAATTTCGCACAGAATCTTCCTGTTTCCTGAAAAGTAGGAGTCTTTAGAAATTGTAAATTACCTACTTTTTTTTCAAATTAGTGCTATCTAAATGAAACTCTGCTCTGAATTGAAAAATAATGAATCCAATAAAACAATGACTTTACTTCATTACAAAAGCTTTTACTTACTTTTGTAAACAAGTCATATTAAGGACTTTATTGTCTGAAGAAATAATTTTTTTCTGATGAATAATTAATTTTTACAGTAATTTTTTCAATTTTATTACATTATAATTATAATAATTTTTAATAGTTTAAAATCGTGTAAAATTCTATATTGGACTATTTTCTGGATGTAGAATAATAATTAAGTGGAAACGAAATTTACGAGTCCAAAACAGCAATTATTTTTAAACGTACTTGTGCTATCCATTTTTAAAATAATTTTTATTTACTTAATACGTTCCTTATTTTCATGTATGGTAGATTGAAATTGCCATTATTATGAAAGATTTACGTAGCCTAAGCGTTTTGTTCCTTACCTTAGATTTATGAAAATTGTCATTTATGGTCATCTATACTAGCTGCCATCACTTCGTCATCCAATAGTCCATCATTTAATCAATCAGATGAACACGACCCATCGTTAATAATTGGTTGTATATTACTTTTTATGCTATAAGTAAGTAATATTTTTTTATAAATCAGATTAATTTAAGTTTCAATTTTCTATGTTTACTAAAATAAAGTATCAGAAATCTTTTGAAATATTTTTAAAATCGATGAATTTTTGTTTGTTTACAAATTTCTTAAAATTAAGAAAATGGCCGCTTTTAAGAAAATTTGAAGAAATCGAAATTAAATGTGACATTCCAATCTATATAATTTCTATCTGAAAGACATTAATTTTTTTACTTCATGGAAATTATAAATTTAATCATTAAGCTTTTAATTAAATCTAAAATTAAATCTTCAAGAACGTTTTTTCATTTTAAAAATTTCATTTTAAACTTAGGTATCGAAAATTCATGACTAAAAAGTGGAGGTACCTATAAAGTTTAATATCAGCGAGAGAAGAAATTTATATCCGAAGGTGGCTGGATAGCATACATTCAACTAAGCGAATACCAAAGAGATTATCTATTGCATCAATAATTTTTCAGCGTGTTCGTTCCACCAAATACACAAACCCACACATACACAAGTGCAAGAGAGAAATAGAGTATGAGGGCATTGAGGAAGAAAGAGAGAATGGGGAAACAGACAGAGGGTACATATATGTGGGCGCAACCGAGTGGTCAGAACGTTCGCCTTCAGTACATGTGTCTCACGAAGTTGAATTTGAGGTGTTACTTGAGATGTGCGTCGTGGTGTTCTCTCTACAGCTATGGGTTAAATAGCAGAACAGACTGTATTCCATAGCCTTGGTTGGCAACCAGTTTACCACAGAAATAAATGGCAACCTACTGCGGCAAAATCTTCAAAAAACGAGTCATGATCGCCCAGGCGTGTATCATGTATGGCACTAGTCTGTAAACCACACCACGGTTTGATCCAAGTCTTTTGAGTTAAATGACGTAGACAAAACTGTCCGGAACCAATCGATGGTTGTGTTTTTTTTTTAAATCGTCTCACCCTAAGCAGGGCATTTTACTGCCACTGTTGCTCAGGGGTATATGTAGGGGAAAGTGATGAGAAAGAGAAGTTAGTTATGGGAAATGTCAGGAGGAGGGTAACAGACGGACGAGAATAACGAAAATAAAGGTGGAGTAGAGGGAAAAGAGTTTGAGAGAATGGATGCAATTTAGTGAGATAGGAGATATCTATTGAACTTACATTTAAATTCCTGGAGAATGTAGCAATCATTATAAGCAAGTATATGGAAGGGAATTCCACAGGCGGGAGGTGCGATAAAAGAAGCTGTTAGAGAAGAAATTGCAGATACATTTTATCGGTTTAACTGTAAAAGGGTGGGACCTAGTTGCTAATCTAGTAGCTCGTGTAAATTTATCCCTAGGAGGCACCAGGGATCTAAGTTCAGTGGAGCAGAAACCGTGAAAGTATTTATAGAAGAGGCACAGGGAAGCCAAGTCACGCCAGTGAGATAGTGACTGCAGCCGGGCTGCCAAGTCGGTATCTATCACATTACAGATTCTACATTAGCAAGATGCCACATGTCATCGTGTACAGGCCTTGTTCAAACCGCTGATCATGGCATATTATGCTCTCTATCTATCTATCTATCTATCTATCTATCTATCTATAAATGTAACTAAGATCCGGTTATCATAATTTCATCATAAATCAGATTCAGGCTCTATAGGAGTTCAGCAAGCATAAATATACCTGAGCAGATTCACGTTGCAACACTTTTTTGCCTACGTCATAACTCTTTTTTGCCTACGTCACAACACTTTTTACTTCTATGAAACTTATCATTTATCTATATCTTACCCTGATGATTCGTTGCATTCCTGTCTCTTCCCTCCAGTTATGGGTAAAATAATAGAACAGATTGGGTTCTATAGCATTGGCTGGCAACCAGTCTACCACAGAAACCAATGGCAACCTACTACGGGATAATCTCTATTGCTTAGTCAGTCCTGTTTCTTTCGAGACATGATCACCCAAAGTGTGTCTCACGTATGAGACTTAACTGACTGACCCTGATGATGAAGAAAATCGAAAGCCTGGACCAAATTTTTTCTTACCTATTTTAATGGTACCAACAATAAATTTTATGATTTACAAACTATATATTAAAAAAATATAACTTTACTCTGAAAGTGTAAAAGTATATTCTAGAATAAAATTACGTATAAAATATTTAGATTTCGACATTAAAAACCGGTAGAAGTTGATATAAACAATAAATCCTCGAAAGTTGATTTCTGTAAACCGACTTCTCTTTATTTTTTTCTTCAAATATTTTGCCATAAACCTCCTTATTTGTATTTTGAGTTATGAAGAGAGCTGATTTGCAAAATGATTTATTTCCAAAATCTACATGAATCAATGTTTAAAAAAATAATTTTCGTTAGTTGATATTTTCTCCTCTACCTTATTTGTCTCCGGATCTATTTTTTTTAGATTTTTCCTTCGTTTGGTTTGTGCCTCGTCATGATTTTAATTTTTTTTAATTTTATTTTTAATTAGTAACCCGAATCAGATATATTACATTTGCGTTAATTCATCAAGAATCTGATAAAAGTTGGCACATTGATAAATGAAAAAAAAAGTTCGTTATAATGTATCAAAAGACTTTAATCCTCATTTAGGTCTGATTTTACTAAAATATTTCTAAAACATCTTTTTATACCAAATTATATTAGATGTTTAGCATTTCAAAAACCTCTCAGACTTTTCGGATGAAAAATGACTTAGTATGCGTATAGAGAAATTTAACATCAGGTAAGTTTTAGAGATTTTTCAAATGATAGATATCGAATCAATAAGCATGTAAATATTTATCAGCTTGAGAAAGGTATGGAACAAGGCCTACTAATTGAAATTGTGGATGGAAACGTTGTTCTGTGATAATTATGTAAAGGTGTATGCGGTCTTCAGCATTCAAAATTCTGATACTAAGACACAACATTGACTTCTGTGAGCCAATCATTTCGCTGCAAACAAAGGCGATATTGCCACAAAGACGAAAGAGGGAATAAGAATACTTAAGTGTATAGAAAGGACAATAAATGGACGTAATTCAGAAAGACAGAAAATGGAGATTGAAGTTGCATTTAAGTTCAAATATTTAAGTATTTGTGAAATGTTCTAACAGAAGACGGAAGTAAGACACTGAGATCTGAAGGCGAATTGGCATGGCTAATGACGCATTACAGAAGCTGAGCAGAGTAAGAGAGGGTGGGGAGACTTGGCCAGTGGGGAGATTTAGCCACCCCTTTGTCTAAGCAAAGTCCAAATATGAAACTAATTCTTAGCTTTGTTTCTGGAGAGCTCTTCTGTAGTGAGGAATAACTGGCCCACTGTTGATTACTTCCTTTGACACATGGCTGAGAGAGAGAGCATTGACTCATTTTGGAGGTAAGTTTTTCAATTTTTCTGTTTTACCTTCGAACCCATAGTAGCTTTGATGATATTGTCAGTGTTCTGTTTTTTGCATCTGTAAAGAGTGTCCATTTAGCCTAGCTTTCAGCATATTTCTTAAAAAGTGACAGTCATTGTTCATTTTTACTGATTTTTTGTGTTTAGAATTCCTTGTGGGGAGAGTTGGCCAAAGGCTGGCCAACTTTCCACATTGTTCATACTGGTTTTATATCTTCACATGACTGGGTTCTGAATGAATTTGTGGTTGTTTTTCATGCATTAAGTTGTCTAATTTACTAATTAGAACACATCTGTGGCACAAATTTGTAACTAGTGTGTGTGTGTGTGTGTGTGTGTGTGTGTGTGTGTGTGTGTGTGTGTGTGTTTATATTTCATCATTCCTGTGTAGTATTGATCATATGAAGACCATTATATCGCTGAGCCCAGCACATTTCAGAATATTATCAGGTGTTATTATGATGCAGAAATGGTGTAAAGACTAATAAATATGCTCATTTTTTGTATTTTGTTATTGAGAGCTGAAAAAGCTGATTTCTTTTAATGTGACCAACTTTCCCCATTTGTGGCCAAGTCTCCCCACTGAAGAGGCCAAGTCTCCCCATGCCCTGGCCAACACTCCCCATACATGACATGATTAGAATTTTGTTCTCAACATTTTTTTACATACTTACATGAATAAAACTTATTCCATTTCATGAAAAATGTGTGTTGTTTATGTGTGCAAATTGATAAGACCAATCACCTCAACACTAGTGAAAGAAATATAAAAAAGGAAGATTTTGTGGCCAACTCTCCCCACCCTCCCCTATTATGAGACAGGAAAATTTCACTAGAAACAAAGAAGAGGGTAATGGATTGCTATGTGATGTCTGTTCTTTAATATTCAGTGTATGTTGGACAATATCATCAAAGAAGAATGAAAAACTTAAAGCAATTGAAGTGTGGTTCTACAGAAGGATGCTGCGGATATCATGGATCCTTTCATGTGAGGAATGATGAGGTTTTGTAACGGATGGAAACGAAAAGGAAATTAATACTGAGCATCAGGACAAGACAATTGAAGTTCCTAGGACATGTGATCAGGAAGGAAGGCTTGGAGAATCTGATACACACAGGTCAGACAGAGGGAACGAAAGACAGGGAAAGCAGCGGATAACATATTTGATGGGCCTGAGTAGGTGGATGGCACAGCGGGATTTGGGTGGAATAACAGGAGAAAGCGTGCTAAGAGCTACTAGGGATAGGGAGACGTGGAAGGCCATGATCGCCTACGTCCTGAAGAAGAAGGAAAATGACAGAGAATCAAGAAATCGCAAGAGTGTTCATCGTTTATCCGAGCATCGAGTTCATCATCCTAACTCTATGTTCTTTTTCTTCCCTTTGGTGGCAGTGACGGAGATTGCTTTACGAGATATTAATTACCAAACATTAGGCAAAATGGCGAACATAAACTAGAGTTATAACAGAAAATAACATGTATCAAATAATGTGTGTCACTGTATATACTCTGTGATGGTTGTTAACATATCAGCAATAGATCTGATGAAGCGGAAACCATACTGTTTATTGGAGAAGAGTACGTGGCCTGTGAGATGTTGAACCACTTCAGCATTGATAATAGCCTCGAAAACTTTGCCAATGATGCCAGGGATTTTGATACAGGGGCAATAATTCTACTTAAATATGATGATGGTAATCTGAAAGCCGTCGCACACCTTTCGCATACGCTAGGACTAACAGAAATAAACTACATCAAGATCGAAAATGAGGCATTTGTAACAATATTTGCAGTGAATAAATTTATAAATGGAAGGAGTTTCCGGTTGAAGACAGACGACAGATTTCTGTTATCAGTTTATGGCACGGAAAAAAAGAAATTGGTACGCATTCAGCGAATAGATTACAACACCGTTAAATTAAGATTTTAGGTAGAAATACCGACCGTCGAAAAAATTAGGACGTGCGGATTGGTTATCACCGATCAATGTTGCTTCTGGGAAATGCACCACCAAACAGCTCACTAATACTGCTTTTACCATCTGACAGTCATTACTGTATTTGTAATAGTAATAAATTAGCAAGGATACTTCGCGAAAAAATAACTTCAAAAACAAACCCGGGAAGCTTAATTTATTCACTATTTTTAATACAATATTACAGATAAAATTATTTCTATCTGCTCATGAAAAAAAAAACAGCTGTTAGTTATTTTTGTACACAAAATAAAATAATTGAAATAATGTCCAAAGTTAACATGCATGTTAGATACACGAGAGTATTGAATATTTTTTATGTCGCTAAATGTATATAAATATTTGGCGAGTAGGATTCAAGCCAAGAACACGTCACGAAGAAAACATGCAACTATCTCAAACTAGCAGTATAGCCCGGCATTGCTCGGGTGTAATGAAAGCTTTAAAACTAATCCATGGTCCTGGAGCTCAGACTCAGCCTAAAGAATATTTGTGTGACGTTTGGTGAGAATCGGATAAAAATTGTGGATTTTTATAAAGGACATAGAGACAGATAAACAGACACACACACAAACATCTTGCCTTTTATATATATATATATATATATATAATCGATTTTCTGCACTATTGTAGGAACTGCAACCTTGAAACTTCTGAATATCGTTTCTTATGTCTTTGTCTATGAGTGTATCAAATTTGATTAAAATCGGACCACTCCTTGTATAACCCAATTTTTTCGATTATCGATTTTCGATATTTATCGGAGGGTACCTCGACACAAACTTAGCTAAGAACACTCGCAGATGCTTATAGTACAACTGTGTAAATTTTCAAGAAAATCGGTTCAGCCGTTTCGGAGTCTATAGGTAACAGACATACACACACAGACAAACACACACACACACAGAGACAAAGTTCCATTTATAAATATCTCAAATACTGATATCTAAGAAGCAATACCTATAGATACGACAAAGTAAACTTGGTAACTCCTCTCGAAAAGTACCTGCATTCATCCAGAAACGGCTAGTAAATTTTAACGCCTCCCGAACGTTAATCCCCACAGAGAGTCTTTTCTTTCAATTGCGACCTCTACAGCTTCGAAAATTGATTGATTGTGTTGCGCCAGAATGTTAATCTCATCAGAATCTATTTTAACATTTATAAAGCTACCATTAGTTTGTGCACGATATACTTCTGTCTTAACTGGTTTGGTATTTCTGCCATATTTCTAGAGATTTTTGGCAAAATTCAAAGAAGGGTATGTAATGTAATCGACCCTGACCAGCTATCTCGACTTCTGTCACTTTCTCAATAACGTGACGTATTTGATATCTGTCTTTTCATAAAATATTTTCATGCAACTGATCTTGATAAGCTTTTATCTAGTGCATCGATTATATGAATTTAACCCAAGAACAGTAACCATGAGTATATAGTCAGTCAGTTAAGTGCCATACGTGATACACGCTTGGGTGATCATGTCTCGAAAGAGACATGACTGACTGGGCAGAAGGTTATCCCGCAGTAGGTTGCTATTATTTTTTGCGGTAGACTGGTTGCCGACCAATGCTATAGAACCCAATCTGTCCTGTTATTTAACCCATAACTGGTAGGAATAGACGGATTAATACCTTTCCCAAGGGTATTTGCGCGTAAGTGAATGCAATGAATTCAGCTGGAATTCGAACTCGGCTACCCGATTTCTTGTTCCGAGCCGATATCCAATGCAGCACAACACACATCCAGGGGTATATAGTACCCAGCGCAAATGAAGCCATTTTAATTAAATTTTCAGTACCTGATTTTCTTACCTAAATAATGTTTTTCAGTTCAAATTAATGTTAACTCAAAGTACAAATTTTTAAGTTCCTGCATGTAAAATATTTCAAATGATATATATTTAATATTTTTTTGATATTTTCAAAATCGAGTATGATATACCCATAGTTAGCAGTGGTGTAAATTTAAATGATGGTTAGAGTTCCAGAGTGAAGCATTCGACTGGATTGGCAACTAGGTTTCACTGTTTTACTGTTGAACTAGCGAGATCCAATCGTCAGTTGTTGTTCCTTTTCTAGATCCCTCGTCTGTAGAACTCCCTTCCGATTTCTTTTCTTCCTTCCCATTACCTTCAAAATTTGAATGCAACGACAATCGTTATCTCCTGTCTGCATGAAACCTGTTCTTTTATTGTCCTTTCGTGAGTTTTCTTCACTTGACTTTTCTCATTCTCTTTAACTCCATATAACTCCGCCACTGAGTGGTAGCGGCATTATCGCCTTGCTTGGAATGAAATGATTATAAACAAAACGTCTAGATCTCCAGGTGTTTAAATGTAGGGTCAATAGACACCTCCTATCACACTAACTCCCAACTATTCTCACAACACTCTCATCTACCCAACCCTCATTCTCGGTATCCTCACCCGCCTATCACCCACCCTCTGTTATTTCCTATATTTAATCAGCCTTTCTCCACTCTACGTAGCCCCCTGCACAGTAGTGGCAGTGACATGCCTTGCTCGGGGTGAAACGCTTATAAAAAAAAAAAAAAAAGATCTATTAACATGCGTCTCAGTTTTATTTTTTGTATGTGTTTATGTGTGTTAGTGTGTGTGTGTGCGTGTGTGGATGGGTGTGCATTTTCATAGCTTGTCATGTTTGTAAAATCTGAAATGCATTTTTAAAAAATAAAAAAAAGGAACGAACACAGTTTGTTTTCGTTACCCATCTTCTTTTACAAATATTCACATTGGATAGTCGCTACCTTTTCCTCCTATATAATCATATCGTCTCAACCGCTACCATCTAAGCAGATTTACCAAACTTAGCCGTTCGTTGATCATTTCTCTTTTCTTTCGCCAGCGAACATCTAACCCGCTGCTACATTCGAAAAACCCAACAATCATCCATTATCACCCTCCGTTTCCATTCGCGGTTTCAAAAATATAACTGCTGCTCCTCCTCCAACTCCTCCTGAGAGGATGGACCAGACGCTTAATAGCTCATGCATACGCCACCTACGAACACAGCAATCGTTTATTTGATCGATCGTGTTCTCTGACGAGTTCGTTAACAATTTATCTGCTAATATCTCTTTTATAAACGTAATGTCTATTTTTCTGCCAATCTCTTTCCTGTTATGTATGTCCGAACGCACCTATTTTGAGTGCGTTGAGTATGCGTATATGCATGTGTATGTGTGTGTTATCATCATATCCTTTATCCTTCTCACTAGCTCATTCATTCTATCTATCTATCTATCTATCTATCTATCTATCTATCTATCTATCTATCTTTAGTCTGTTTATATATATATATATATATATATATATATGTCTATATGTAGATATATATGCGTGTGTGTGTGTGTGTGTTATCATCATATCCTTTATCCTTCTCACTAGCTCATTCATTCTATCTATCTATCTATCTATCTATCTATCTATCTATCTATCTATCTATCTATCTATCTATCTTGTCATCCGCACTCAGATCTGTTTCGCCGTACCGTTAGACTCCGATTGCTTTTTTTACCCAGGATTGAAACCCGACCGAAATGGCGTCAGTCGGCGACTCTACCCCTTCGGTGGAAGTAGGCAGACTTTTAGCTCATATCATTATTCGCGCCCAATAGCTAGAGCGCTCTAATTCATTTCACTGAATGAGCGATGCGTACATGCCAGAGTAGCTACTGTTTATCAAAGTCTATATACGTCTATATGTAGATATATATATATATGTGTGTGTGTGTGTGTGTGTTTGTGTGTGTGTGTTTGTGTTACACCTAATGTACAGTCATTACTCATTTCAAATGAATGAATCTATCTATCTATCTATCTATCTATCTATCTATCTATCTGTCTGTCTGTCTGTCTGTCTGTATGTCTGTATGTCTCTCTCACTATATTCATTATGTATCTATCTAATCTCTCTCTTTCTCTTTCTCTCTCTCTCTATATATATATGTATGTGTGTGTGTGTGCGTGTGTGTGTTACCACTCATGAACATACGTTAATCTTTTCAAATAAATGAATGAATGAATCTATTTTTCTATCTTCATTATCTGTAAATCTATCTAATCACCTTCTCTCTTGCTCTCCCCCTCTCTCTCTCTATCTCTATCTCCCCCTCTCTCTCTATCTATCAATATATATATATATATCACCACTCATGCGCATATCCTTTTCTTTTAAATGAATGAATGAATCTATCTATCTATCTATCTATCTATCTATCTATCTATCTATCTATCTATCTTAAGATTGTTCATATCTATCTATCTATCTATCTATCTATCTATCTATCTATCTATCTATCTTAAGATTGTTCATATCTATCTATCTATCTATCTATCTATCTATCTATCTATCTTATTCATATCTATCTATCTATCTATCTATCTATCTATCTATCTATCTATCTTAAGATTGTTCATATCTATCTATCTATCTATCTATCTATCTATCTATCTATCTATCTATCTTAAGTTCATTGTTCATATCTATCTATCTATCTATCTATCTATCTATCTATCTATCTATCTTAAATTGTTCTATCTATCTATCTATCTATCTATCTATCTATCTATCTATCTATCTATCTATCTATCTATCTATCAACCTTAATTCCAGAGGTTTTAGCCTTTTTATATTTGTTCGCATTATATCTATCTGTTTCATGCCACACCCCATATTTTTTACCTTGTTCATATACGTATGTTCACGCATTCTATCCATCTAGCTGGTGAGGTAGCTGTCTAATCCTTACGCATTTATATATCGCAACTTTTGGGTACTCCGTTGTGGAGCAATGGTTAGCAAGCTTGTCTCTCTAGAACCTGTTACAAGTATTGAGTTCAATCCTCACTGGGTACCCTATCATTTCGGCCTTGTGCCACATCTAAACGGCGCTTAAAAAATAAGCACAAAAATGAAACATAACTTTCTCTCTATAGAGATATAAGTATGTTTATATTTGATTTTGTGTTCCTCGATTTCAGTGACGTACGTCTAACATAGACGTCTTTGCATTTATTTACGCACAAATACCCTTGGGAAAAGTTTTAATCCGTCTCTTCCCGCCAGTTACGGGTTAAATAATAGGACATTCCATCAATTGTGCAAATACTTATTCAAACATCATATTTTTATAATTATAGAAAAAAAACAACGAAATCGATAGTTCGAGAGACACTGAATTGATCAGATATTGAGTAGAGGAAGTACGATAGCTGCGTTGATGGATATTTAAATATTGTTCCTTCTGACCGTGGCCGATCCATTTCTACACAACCTTCTATCCTTATTGTTCTAATTGTTGTCATTTTCTACCCCTCATAGTCCATGTTCTGCCAACCAATTACACAAGCTTATCAGGTAAATTACTCGATGTTTACTGTGGTCCTTCCTTATACTCTGCAAATGCCAAATTCTTCAGGGTTTTTTTCTCATTATATCTCCCAGAAATGTCACTCAACTGACTGACGTCAAGAATTAAAGTAAGCATATATTGCAGGCTACTTCGTGAGTGTAGTGAGTTCGGTCCTCAGTGGATGTCTTAGGTCTGTAGCCTTTTTCCAGACTAATATTAATCTAAATCTGTTTTTATCTGAAACGTTCAATCTGTCTCTCTCTCTCTCTCTCTCTCTCTCTATATATATATATATATATTATCGTCCTCATTTATTCAAACTTCTATTGCTCATTCTTTCCACCGGTCTATTTATCTGCTTGTCTGCATATTTCTTTTTAATCATATCACCCCGAGCAAGGTGGTAACGCCACTGATGTGCAGGGGGCTACATAAGAGTAAAAGCACTAAATACAAGAGAGTAAAGAGAAGGACAAACCATTTAGAACGGAGCAAGAGGAGGGGACACAGGTGTGATGACAGTTGCAGAGGTGGAGAGAAAGGAAAGGATATACAGGGTGGTAAAGGAAGAACTAGAGTCAAGTGGTTAAGAGATGAGTATTGACCTTGCATTTAAATTCCTGGAGGTAATAGTCGTCAGGAAAGCAAGAATAAGGAAGCGAGTTCCACAGGCGGGAAGGGTAAGAAAAGAACCTGCAGGAATAGAATTGACGTTTGCATTTCCGACGATATTGTAAGAACTCTACTTAGCCCACGATAACAAAAATCAACGTAGAAACTGCACTCCTTAATAAGCTAACGCATGAGAACTAGAAGTTGCGACAGGATTTATTATTGGCGAACACAACTGTAACAATATGTAAAGCAAATGCGATTGCCTAGATAGCAGACAGGAAAGAAAACATTCAGGACCTCTTAGACTAGGTAGTAACGCAAAGTGAGAATAAAGGAATTATTCTCAATTCTCAGAAGACAGTGCATTCTCGTTAGCATAAGGGCTAACAAGCTATGAATTGAAACTTCGGAAATTTATCTGAGAAACGTTCATATCACATTGAGAAATCGACCTCCTTCGGTCACCGAAGTTAAGCAACGTTGAGTCCCTACTTATATGGGTAAACGATTGGAAATCTTGATGCGCTGGTGGTTTGAAGGATAATCGCGCCGAAATTAGAAATCGGACAGCTGAGTTCAAAATTCGCGCAAATAATCTTGGGAAATATATGAATTCATACCTTTTCCCTCCACTGACTACGAGTTAAATAGCAGGACAGACTGAGCCCTTGATTAACAACCGATCTAGCGTAGATAGTAACTGTAACCGCCTGCGGTAATTGTTCTGCGAAGTCAGACTTGAATCGAAAAAAGACATGATCGTCCAAGAAATAAATTTTCCTAGTAGTTCAAATAAATCCTTGCGTCGTACCTTTTCGAATTGATTAAAAGTATACGACTATGTGCGTTGTGGTGCAGTGGATTTCGGCTCGGAACGGTAAATCGGGGAAACGATTTCAAATTCTAGTTGATTTTTTTTGTATTCACTTACGCGCAAATACCCTTAATCCATCACTTCCTTTCAGTTATGGGTTAAATAACAGGACAGATTGGGTTCTATAGCCTTGGTCGGCAACCAGTCTACCGCAGAAAGCAATAGCAACCTACTGCGGGATAATCTTCTGCCCAGTCAGTCATGTCTTTTTCGAGACATGATCGCCCAAGCGTGTATCACGTATGGCATCTAACTGACTGATACGACTATACTAACATTTATTTGATACCGCTATGTTTCTATTAAAATTCACTGACACCATTTGAAATCTTTTTACTTAATTTTAAATTTCCCCTTTTATTTTTAAGGGTTTGAATGTCATGCCTTGCTGTTTTTTCTTGGTTTATATTATAGGGAATCGATCTATTGTGTTGGCTGGTGCTGTCAGTTTACTTACAAATAGTTTGTGATCTAATTCAAAGTAGGAGTTGTATACTCTAACATCTGTAACGAAAGGCTTCATCCAAGAATTGGGATTTGAAAGTCAATGATATTTTCTGTTATATATTCTGGGCTATGCTATGTAACGAGGTGCTTCATGGAATGATCAAAGCATATATTAAGTGTGGGATTCATTCTGATAACGTAATTTCTGCAAGATTTCTCCATTGATGTTTGAAGCTTTTGCTTATTTCTAAAATAGCAGCGGAGTTTAAAGATGCTTCATGTAACATTAAAATTCCCACTAATGCAAATTTTTACAGGTTTTTTCTCATATAAATTTTACTCAGTCCTGTATAAAATGTATCTTTTTCTTAAATGTTGTGGTATCTCCCCTTTTTCTATATGATAATGGACTCAGTATACGTACACCCCTGCCATAGAGAGTTGAGAGTAGAGAGAGTATTTGTAGAGATCCGTTACGGTTATTGGAGAGTACCGGAACTGATACCGAAGTTACCTAGAGACTACCGCATCAGAAGTCAGACTAGCTCTGAGCTCCACTCAGCTAGAATAATATACATGGATAAACTATTTCCAATGACTTCACTTCATGACTTGTATATATTTATTTCTTACTAATAGTATTCCTGGATTTACTAACGTGCGTTCAACTTTGTATATTACGTTTAATATAACGTATTCTTCTATCTCTGTATCTGTTTTGTTTTTCGTTATTTTGTGCGGTTCCTCACTCGGAATCCATAACAAATTAGCGACGAAGATTCGTACACAAGTCGCTACAACATTAAGCATAGCTTTTTAAATTTGGACATAAGCTGATCTCATTCAGATCTTACAGCCATGAGCAACGATATTGGCAGGCATCAGTTTTCTGACTGGTGTACGATATTTTCTCTTGCATATGCTGATTTACAAATAGCAATTCTAATTTCATGTTGTCTTTTCTCCTTGTGGTCGGTCCGAAATAAATTGTATGCCAAATGTACAATGATGTCACAACCAAAAATAAAGCGTACACAGAAATCATTTTATCCAGGCTGGATGTTTATTTGTCCTAACCTTCATATGAAGTATTCTTCTTCTTCATGTGTCGAGTCCTTTCAGAACGTAGGCGATCGTAAACATCGTAAAAGATGTTTAGAGCGACAAGAGACAGAGCCAAATGGCTCTGTCTCTTGTCGCTCTAAACATCTTTTTCTCTTGGTATCTTTAAGCCTCACTCCGTCAGCCATTTGCTCAGATCTAACAAGTACGTCACACGCTGCTTTCTCCTGTCTCTCATTCCATTTATCCGGCCTGTCAGTATTAAATTCTCCAAGCCCTCCTTCTTCATTACGTGTCCCACGAACCTCATTTGTCTCTTCCTGATATTTATTATCAGTTTTCTTCTCGTTTGCATCGATTCCAATACTTCATCATTGCATACGCGCTCCATATTTTTTTTAATTTTTGGTCAATCTAGGTGTGGTGGCTGATTAGACCTTTCCTTTGGACCACATAATGTGGTACCAAGTTCATGACATTTACTGGGTTTCCACAATTTTATATTGCCAGCCAGGATACAGAAATTCATGTAAAATTCGTGGCTTCCCTGTGTCTCTTCTACAAATACTTTTATGATTTCTGCTCAGATGAACTTAGCTCATTGGTACCCCCATACATGAATTTGCTCGTGACAGAAGATTAGCAACTAGGTCCCACCCTTTTACTGTGAAACCAATAAATTGTAAACGCAAATTCTACTACAGCAGCTCCTTCTCTCGCACTTCTCGCCTGTTGAATTTCCTTCCGTTTACTTGCTTCCCTGACAGCTACAATCTTCAAGAATTCAAATGTAAAGTCAACAGTCATCTACTATCTTACTAATTTGCTTCCTCTCTCTCTCTCACTCTCTCATTCTTCTTTCTTCGTCCACTCTACTCTCAGCAGAATTCTCATCTTTCTCTTACCCTCTTCCTGACACCCCCTGTAACCTATCACTTTTTCTTATAACTTACCTCCTATGTAATCCCCTGCTCAACAGTGACAGTAAAATGCCTTGCTTGGGGCGACACGATTATAAAATAAAAATCTTATAAAAAGAGAATAAACGTTCCAGACTAGAAATGAACTTACCTCTCTGGTGCCAGTATATATGAATTTACTCGAGCCACAAGATTTTTAACTAGATTCCACTCTTTTACTGTGAAACCAATAAAATATAAACTCAAATTCTACTCCAGCAGCTTCTTTTCTCGCACTTCCCGCCTGTGGAATTTCCTTCCATTTACTTGCTTCTCTGAGAGCTACAATCTTCAAGAATTAAAATGTAAAATTAATAGTCATCTCATATTTCACTGATTTGCTTCCTCTCTCTCTCTCTCTCTCTTTCTCTCTCTCTCCTCTCTCTCTCTAATGCTCCTTTCTCCTTCCACATCACTTCCATCAGTATTCTCATCCTTCTCTTACCCACTTCCTGACACCCACTATAATTTGTCACTCTTTCTCATAACTTTCCTCCTATGTAACCCCTTGCGCACCAGTGGCAGTAAACTGCCTTGCTTGGGGCGATATGATTATAAAAAAATGCAATTAAAAAACACAATTAACGAAAGTACGCACACTTCACTAAAACAGATATTTTGTAAAATCATCCCATTTCAAATACGAGCAAAATGTAAAGTAACCATGTATGTGAAATATATGCCCAATTGTTCTGAAAGTAGTTTTGCTTTGTGATTTACTGCAATTCTTCATATGAAAAAACTGTACAACATTCGCAATTGTATTATGAATTCATCTTTGCTGGTAAATTGTCTCATGATGCTATAAACCTTCCTCTTCACAATGATTCACAAATTTTGCTTGTGCTAATCTGTGTCGGAAGAGTTTAAAACACAGTTTTGTTCAGATATTCATTCGTATTAGTCAATGAATAGTATGGAGCATTTTCATGTCTAAAATAATATTATTTCTGAAAACCGCTGGCTTCTTCGTGAAACATGGTTTCGTGTGCGCTTTCAAAATGTCACTGAGCTGTTATCTTAACGTCATCATCTGGATCTAGAGACGGGCCCACCATTTAACCATCAACGATGCAATTCGAAAAACTTCACAAACTTCACCATGGCATTCTTCCATGAAAAACGTTGTCCTTCATATATTCAGTTTTCTGTTTCGTGTTACATTATCGAGTCTGTTATTCGAAGACCTAGTAACAAGTATAACGTATTTGACATTCGATTTAGGACCCGACAACTTCTATTATTCTTCTTTGCGCACATGATACAATGTTTGAAGACTTCTTAGATTCACGAAAACGAATGTTTTGTATCTTCTTTTTTTATCTATGGTGATATTTTACAGTTACAGAAGCAGATTGGAAGTTATATACATACATACATAAACATAAAAAACATAAACATGTAGGTAATATCAGACAGATTTTGGTCAACAATATGGTGATCCTTACGCATACACACAGTAAGAGGAACCTGCAGATATTGGAGGCCATGTACATCAAATCGAAACAACCAACACTCAATAAAATCAACTTTAAAACAGGAAATAACATATTACATTGCATTTGACTACATGGTTTTGTTGTCATTTCGCGCTATCCCGCGGTGTGACGTCATAAAACCGCACCGCAAACTTAAGAACTACGTTTATTATTTTTGGTAACTATTGCCGTTGCCAAGCGGAGTTTTATGTCAACACAAAATAAAATCGTCGGTGATGGTGGATTTTATAATATTTCAGTTTAAACTACCTCTCTGAAGATAGCTCATGTGAGCCGAAAGCTTAGAAGAAAACCAATAAATAATTATCCAAATGTTGGAGAATTTTTGTCTTTATTTTCAACTGAAATTAAAGCAAAAATACGACGTTTAGAACGGCTCATGATTAAACATAATAGACATTCATTGTCTCTTATATTTAATAGAATATGTTTAGAAAATTACTTGCTACCTCGATATACTAAATATATATATATATATATATATATATTGTGTGTATTTTGGCAGCATATTATATATTATTATTAGCTATTATAAAAAAATCTATTATATCGTGCAAAAGTCAATTCATCTACAAATCAGATCTTCTCCAGTGAACTAAAAAAGATAAAACAGACACTCATCAATAATAATTTTCCCAACTACATAGTTGATGAACAAATACGTTATTTTCTTAAAAAGCTTAACATGGGAAAAACAACACATGATACTAACCCAACCAATCCTAAACATATCACTCTCTTATACCGTAGCCAGATGCACTCCAACTACCAACTAGATGAAAACATCCTAAAAAACTCATAAATACTAATATTTCTCTGACAGACTCTAACAAAAGAATTAAGTTTATTATATATTACACTAAATCCACTACATCTAATTCATTCGTCCGCAACGACTCTTCCCCCACTGTTAGTGATTTGCAAAAAACCAATGTAGTATATAAATTCATATGTCCATTTAGAGAATGTATCTCTAACAACCTCAATAATATCTACATTGGCCACACTACAAATTCGCTCTCACGGCGTCTGACGTTGCACTTAAATGAAAATTCAAATATATTCCATCATTTAGAACAACACGGTTATCAACGCACACTTCTGAGAAAAACGCTTGTTGATAACACGTACATACCCAAACAAGAAAATAATAAGCAGAAACTAAAAATCCTCGAAGCACTCTACATTAAACAATTTAAACCTGGTTTGAATACAATCAATTTTGACATTTCCAACAACGTACTCAAATGTCTGTAATCAGACCAGGGACTACAACGCCACAATGCCACTATTTTGTCACTGTCTTCGGCCATCCGCCACGGTAGAGATGGACTTATATTTTCAATTCAATTCTTTTCATTGTTAATAACTTAAATGTTCTATGTTTACTGTGTGTTAATATTTACTCTTTGATAATGGCTTATGTGAGCCGAAAGCTTAGACCCGATAAAAAAATCAACAATTACTGTGATTTTTTGTTGTCTTTCAATGACATCACCATCAAGTATATCAGACGGTATGAACGGATCCTACACAAAATTAATAGACAAAACTTGTCTATATTATTCAATGAAACCTGCATGAATATATATATATATATATATATATATATATATATATATATATATATATATATATATATATATTCTAAACATATACTGTTAAATACAGAGACAATGAATGTATGTTATGTTTAATCATGAACCGTTCTAAACTTCGTATTTTGGCTTTAATTTCAGTTGAAAATGAAGACTAAAATTCTCCAAGATTTGGATAATTTTTTATTAAGTTGGTTCTAAGCTGTTGGAGAATTTTTGTCTTTATTTTCAACTGAAATTAAAGCCAAATTACTATGTTCATGATTAAACATAATGGACAAATTACTATGGCTCATGATTAAACATAATGGACATTCATTGTCTCTTATATTTAACAGTATATGTTTAGAAAATTATTTGCTGCCTCGATACACTATATATATATATATATTAGATTACGTATGTTTGGATTGTTTTACGTCAATTGAAGGTATATCATGCACTCACATACACACACACGCACACACGCACATATACACACACGCGCATATGCATTATGCTAATAATCACCCAATACAAGGCGTAAAAGTCACTCAACCTAGGAGGGTTACTGAGTGGTGTTGTATGAAGTAACGAATTGATAAAAAGTAAAGTCCGTGATGCGATGAAGGAAAGATAATGGTTAACACCAGATTTGAAAATGTCAAGATTGTATTGATGAGGAAAGCATTTCTTTTGAAAAAGCTGTCCAGATTGAACTTACTTCTAATGGAATACCACGAACATGTAGAAGATTGAGATTTATTCACGTGGCATCGTGAGTCCCACTTGTAAAGGTCACGTGTGGTGGGACTAAGGGATGTAATTCATCGGGACACATCACATGGAAATACCGGTAGAATAACGAGAAAATCGCAAAATTTCTTCTATGAGAGTGCTGTTGTAGGATAGAAAATAATTCACCAACTACAAGAACCCGTAGACACTTCTGAATTCTATCAAGAGAGACAAGTGATGACTAAAAAGCACCAGACTAGATGTGGCACCAATACTCCATATTTGGTCTGATCTGGTGCTTGTAATGTATATATATATATATATATATATATATATATATATATATATATATATATTCTCAACATATACTGTTAAATATAAGAGACAATGAATGTCTATTATGTTTAATCCTGTTAAACATAATAGACATTCAATGTTACTTACATTTAACAGTATATGTTTAGAAAATTATTTACTGCCTCGATACACTAAATATATATATATATATATATATATATATATATGTGTGTGTGTGTGTGTGTATGTGTATATACTAGAAAAATTAAGGCAGACACGTTATTTCATGGTAAATCGGAAATATAGGCCTATTTCAGGCGAACTATTATCAGCTTCCGTCTTTATTGTACAGAAGATTTTACACAAATCGAATTTGCTTTATATGTATTTATGTACATATATATTTAGAGATCTCTTAGCGAGTTATCCTACCACTGTATGTACAGGATACTCCTTTGGATTCTTCTATATCTACACCGCATTATATATATATATATATATAATTCGTTTCACACCCGTCAGGAAAGCAAGTATATGCAAGGATTTCCACAGTCGGGAAGCGCAAGAAATTAAACTGATAATGTAGAATTGTCGCCTGCATTTGGTTGATCTAACTGTAAAAGTGTGAGACCTTGATGCCAGTCTGGTTGCCCGAGTAAATTCTTATGGAGCGGGCACCAGTGACGTAAGTTCTTCAGAGCAGAAGCCATGAAAATATTTATAGAATAGACAGAGGAAAGCCACATTCCGCTGATAAAAAGGTGGATGGAGTCGAGCTCCCAGGTAGGGACCAGTTACATTACAGATACTCTTTTAAAGCCTGTCGAGAAAACTGAGACGAACAGCAGGAGCATCTGACCAGATATGACAATAGTATTCTATGCACGGTGCAATGGTTAATTTGTATATATGCAAGATGGATTCAGGCGAAAACAAACTTCCTGGTTTGACACAGTGACCCAACCTTCCTAGCAGTGGATTTAGCTATTGATTCAATGTAATGGTTCAACTTTAGGACGGAAGAAAAGGTAAGGACGAGTAGGCGCAGTGTATTAATTTCAGGGAGCGTTATACCTCCAAAAATTCGCTAAGAAAAGCGTATACATGATTAAAATTGCTCTAAACTTAATAAAAACAAAGATTTATCGTCAAAGAATAACCAAATAATTTTTCGGTTATTAATTTACATCTTTAATTTTATTTTTAATTTGTAAACTTCGGTTGAAAATTTAATTCATCTTAAGTTAACGGGGTACTATAAATGATTGTGGGAAATTTTAATGATTTTTGCAGTGCAAAGCATATTTATTTGGAAATTTATGCAAAAATCAGATAATTGTTGAATTTTAATGAAACTTTGAGGACTTATTCACAAATGAATTTAATTTATTTATTTATTTATTTTTGTGGTTAATATTTTTGTTACATCTCTCCCACCTAACACACACACTTATGAAATTTTATTTTTATAATGCTTAAAGTTTTATATTTTTATAAACACGGCTCCTTAGATTATTTAAATTAGAGAATTTTTTATATTATCAATGTTTTTTTTTTATTTTGTAAAACTGGATCTCCAGTTACCGTAAATCTGTTCTGCATCGTAAAATAAAAAATGTAATAAAACTAAGAGGTGGTTCAATGTTAAATTAAAAAATTATTTTAATTACTTTTAAGAACAATTTATATTATCGAGACTATTGTCTTAAGAGAAACATGTTTCGATGAATAACATAATTTATTGCAAGAATCGTTTTAATTATTTTTCAATTTTAATTAGAATACTTTATAAAGTTTTAAATCTTTTAAAGTTCTGCATTCATTTTTAGCGATTAGGTGATATAGTTATTAAGTAAAAACAATATCTACTATTCATAAATTATCAGAAAAGAAAAGCGGTAACTACAGTAAATCTAAAGACAAAGTAGGTAAAATTTAAAAAGATTAGATTACTTAGAATATTTTTATAAATTTTTACTAGATTAATGGGTAAATAAAAATTACATAACAAAGGTGTTCACCTTATATTCGTTCAATAAAAGTTACAGCTATATACGCCGTAGAAAAGATTGTCAAACATTCGACTATCAAAATTGTTGTCAACCCTTCATAAAAGCACTTTTTCTACAATATTGTAAACTAAAAATAAATAGTATTTCTTTCAAATCAGATTAATTAAACTTAAAATAAAGTAATCATTCTTAAATAAAGCTTCAAAATATTATATTTTATTTTTAAGGAATTTTAATAAAAAGAATAACGTTGTGTTGGCATATTTGTCAATCCTGCTTCAGAACGTTTTTGTAATTTTCCCAAAACTAATTTCAATTCCTTTAAATTGGATTTGAAATACGGCAAAGTGTTTTTGCTATGAAAAATATTACATTTTATGTAATAGCTTAAAATAAAAACTAAAATTAAATTTTCAAAAAATACTTTTTAAAAAATGCATTTTAAACCTTAGGTATCGTTTTTCTTTGGACTTACAAAGATATTTGTGTTTTGTGTATATTCTTATATCTGAATGAATTGACTAGTCATTTTCATTGTTCGGTTACTTACCGTAAGTATATATATATATATATATATATATATATATATATATACTTAAAAAATTATTATGATAATGGATACTTCGTATTTGAAACAGACGCCTCAGTTTTTATTATTTAAATATTGTATATTTTGTATATTGGTCTGCACTAGATTTCTCTAATACAGAGGCAGATAGGCGTAATAGACATTGTTTAATAAATAAATATGGGCCGTCATTTTCAAATACGAGGTGTTCGCTATTATAACTTTTGAATCAATAAAAATGTCGGATTAAAAATTTATGTATTGTTTATAAATTGCTTTGATAGATTTCGGATACGAAACTGAGCAGATATGAAACTTTCGAGAAGATAATCTTAGTGAAGAGGATGTGACTTTGCTTTTTTTTAAAAAAAAAGTTTGGTGGGAAACACAACTTGGCTTGCTCTTTAGTTATTCTTGGCCGAGTGGTAAAGCACACTGAGTTAAACGGTAGTTTTCACTACAAGCAGGAAGCAGTTTAGCAGGGAACCCAATTTTCGTTATTAAGATCCTCAAATGTATAGGCCGACTGATTAACAAATAAAATATAGCGTTTGTTTCAAATATTTATTCTGATAACCTTATATATATATATATATATATATATATATATAAATGAAAGTTTATCATTTAATATATATATATATATATATATATATATATATATATACAAGAAAGAACACGTACATTAAAACCCACTGTTTAAGCATTTACTTTTATTAAGAGTGCTCGATACAGAATAGAGCTTAATACTTCTGTTAAAAATTAATATCTACCCATTTTAAATATCTAAGGTCCCATTATGTATCTTATACAGACAAAAGCCATCTTGGTTCCTTTCATAACCCCAATATAAAATTTCCATGGTTACATAATTCTCATTTTTGATTGAACAATACCGATAAAGCATTTACTCCATCTACCACTCCCTACTTTTCTAAATAACCGTGAATTCATCTCGTATTTTAAAAATAAATTATTTTCACCGTTTAATTTAACATATCACCTGAAGAAGAACAGTATTGTTCAGAATTATGAACATTTTTGTGTAGTGATATTATGCTTTTATAAACAATTGTAAAAACAAAATTACAATATATATATATATATATATATATATATATATATATACGCATCGCTCATTCAGTAAAATGAATTGTGAGCACTCTAGCTATTGGGCGCGTGATATGATATGCGCTAAAAAGACTGCCTTCTTCCACCGAACGCCCCGTGACCCAGGGGTAGAGTCGCCGACTGCCACCAAATAGGTCGGGTTTCGAGCCTGGGTTAGGGAGCAATCGGAGTCTAACCGTACTGATGAGCTGCGATACAGCGAAAAAGATCTGTCTGCGGATGACAATATATATAATCAATTTACCCTAAGAAAAGTTATAATGCCACTAAGATGCAAGAAGCTTCCCTGTGAAAAAAAAAAACAATAAGAAGTCTTTAGAAGGAATCGGTAAGCTAATCCAAAAAACAGGAAACAAGGGATAAACCTTCTACTCCTGTTCAAAAGAGCGGAAAGAAATGTGAACATATATACATACATACATATATATATATATACATTTAAATTGTGTGTATTTTGGCAGCATTTTTTCATTAATGCAGATTTCATTGAATAATATAGACAAGTTTTGTCTATTAATTTTGTGTAGGATGCGTTCATACCGTCTGATATTCTTGATGGTGATGTCGTTGAAAGACAACAAAAAATCAGACAGTATGAACGGATCCTACACAAAATTAACAGACAAAACTTGTCTATATTATTCAATGAAACCTGCATTAATGAAAAAATACTGCCAAAATACACACAATTTAAATTACATGATCCAGCAGCTCTACACACCATCACCACCTTGAAATATAAATGGAGCCTTGTGAAAAGGCAAAAGACCCGAAAAAAACATCAACAATTACTGTGATTTTTTGTTGTCTTTCAACATCACCATCAAGTATATCAGACGGTATGAACGGATCCTACATAAAATTAATAGACAAAACTTGTCTATATTATTCAATGAAACCTGCATTAATATATATATATATATATATATATATATATATATATATATATATATATATATGTTTCGATGGATAATTTTTCGCCACTTTATATCTTGATTTCAGGCATGCATGTTTTATTTTGTCGACTGAACAGTATAGTATGGTAATTTGGTTACCTTCTGTGAGAAAAAGACGCAATAAATTCAGGCCGGAAGCACTAATACCAACATTTCAAATTGTTTGGGTGTCAATCTCCGGACAGTGCAGAGGATTCGGAAAGAGTCGGATGAGACTAAAGGTGATTACAAAGGTGTTTCGAGTATTCACCAGTGATGGCGACGTTTTGCCTCCATTCATTTTCTCACAGGGGCTCAGACTCAACACGGAGGCCGACATCAAGTGCTTTAAGAAGATACTGCTGTCCTGTGTCAAGATGTTGGCTGCTGGAAAACCCTTTGTCTAGCAATAGGACTCTGCACCATGCCGCACAAATAGAAGAATGCAGTCATGGTTATTAAATAATTTCTGCGACCACATCACCCCTTATATCTAGACACTGAATTCCCCAGACGAACTCTTTTGATTATTATGTGTGGGATGCATTTGAGGGAAAGTTCAACAAAACTCCTTGTACCACCAAATATGAACTGGTAGCAAATATTATGGCTGCATTCACCAACTGAAACAGAGAAACCATCTAGAATAAATAGGTCAAAAGTCGTCTGGAGCCATGACTGGAGCCATGACTGGAGCCAATGACGATTTTATCAAAAACATTTACTCTTTGATATTTAAAGATATTTTTGTGTAATTTTGATAAATATATCTGTTCAAATTAGATGTCTGTGTTATTTTCATTTTTCTCTAATTTATGCAATAATTCATTCATCGCAACCTCTGTGTGTGTGTGTGTGTGTGTGTGTGTGTGTGTGTGTGTGTGTGTGTGTGTGTGTGTGTGTGTGTGTGTTGAAATAATACAAATGTTGGTTTGAAAATTAAATATATATAGATATAATATGTACATTTTGGCAGCAACCTTTCTTTTATACGTTTTCTTTGAATATGACAGACTAGGCAAATTTGATTAATTTTTACTGGATTTTTCTAATGTTCATAAATGTTTAAATCTGATGGGAGTACGGAAGGGTAAAAATTGTCGGTAGTGTCTGTTAGTCGAATCATTTTGGGTCACTCCTTTAGTCATTTGGAAGAAGTTTGTTGCTAAGTGTTGTTAATTTAATTTCATTGTTGTCTTTTTAAAATGTAATTGCCTGATGCCTATATAGTAGTAGCGTTTATTCCAAGCCCCTTAAAAAATGTGACTGAAATGCGATTTCCTTAAAAAAAATAAATAAATAAAATAAAACCATTATTTCCGTTAGTAAATAAAGTGAGATTAATACTTGGAATCAGATATTTTATGTAGAGTGTTTCTATCACCGTGAGATAATTTCGGTTACAGTATTTATAAAGATTGATCGTGTTATTAACCAGAATCTTCCTCGTGGGTTTTTGTACATTTTGAGTGGCTAAATGGATTTTTATGGCACATTGGTCAGATAGGTAACACGTAAGGAGTCTGCTTAAGGAGATAGTGTTATGACCGATATAGCTAATTGATTCATAAAAAGAAACACACACATATTAACAAAGAACGAATCGAAAAGAAAAGATAAGGAAAGTGAAGGTATTCACTGATTGACAAATTCAGAAAAGAATAGCTGAAGATGTTAAAATACATTAGCAAGAACAGATAATATATTTCACTGCTGGTATTTTACTGCGTCATAATAACCTGATTCCAAATTCAGATACCCTATTAGACCCCTACCAATCTTTCCCAGCTGCACACTCGAATATTTCCACGACTTTGTGACATCTGGTTAATGTCAGCGTATGAAACATATTCAGCAGCTCCGAGAAAAACAAAACCAACAGAGAAGAAACAAGCCTAACAAACACAAACTCAAGTTAACGTTAAAGTTCCAGCCTCTTCGAAATTCGAAGAAACACACATATTTATATAACTATATGTCATGACATACACTTACTAATATTCATGTGATATGCACACAGGGCTACCTTTTAAAACTTACACATTTCACAGCAAAAATATGTGACTAAAATTTTAGTCTTTGTATACATTTCGCTGCAGAAACCATTACCTTTGACTGTGTGTGTTGAGGCCTTTCTTGTTTATTTGCTTGCTTTGTAGTTTTACCTATTTTAATATTTGAATATAAATTTCGTTAAAATCGCACTTAGATAATTATATAATTATTCTTATGCACTGTCCTCTCAAGAGGAAGACAATTATGACTGTCCACATCAACATGTCGTTTGTAGCTCTTAGTAACTTTATTTTTCATTTATTTTTCCTAAGCCCTGTTCAATTTACTGAAGCTCACTAAATATTCTATG
This sequence comes from Ascarosepion bandense, assembly GCA_037127315.1. Lineage (NCBI taxonomy): Eukaryota > Metazoa > Mollusca > Cephalopoda > Sepiida > Sepiidae > Ascarosepion > Ascarosepion bandense. The sequence continues at coordinate 2,444,125 of JBBBDQ010000872.1, read as the reverse complement.
CGTTGTTTTCTTCTGTCTCTTTTAAGGAGTATCAGAATTTCCAAGCCCTCTTTCATCATTATATGTCCCAGAAAACTCAACTGTCCTTTTCTCCTGTTAAATATTAGTTTCCTTTTCGTTTTCATTGTCTTCGAAACGTTTCTCTCAGGTTCGGTCGATAAAAACAAGTAAATTAAAGCGTTGATTTGTGACATCGTTGTTATGAATTTCATGAATGGGTCTAGCAGGGTGTACTTGAAATCACTGGAAACGGTTAAGCAATAACTGAGCAGTACTATAAATAAAAACTCTACAATATCCTTAGTTATGGATAATGAAACGAGAACAGTCTACGCCCATAGACTGAATAAACGAATCTGTTCAGAATTCTTTGTAGGTTACAAATATCAACAGAAAAAAAAAACAAAGTCCACAACGTCGTGTAAACATTTGTGTAAAAACTCAGTGTTTATTTATTTGCTAACAAAATTAACAGTTGATATTAATCATGTTCATGGAGAATGAAATGACTAATATGTGTTGTACTTAGAGCAAATACGGCGGCGATTCGAAAACAATTATTTATCAAGTTTTCACGGCATTTAAAATGGTATTTTCTATAATTGTCCTCTAGATACTAGTAAATAATAGTCCTCTAGATAGTGGTAAATATTAGTTATATGTAGATCAAATATTCTGTTGAAGAATCTGACAGAACCTTCGTTAAAATCTGATATCTACAGAATATCGATAAGGATAGGCTCAAATATCCCCGAATATTAAAAATTAAACAAATAACATTTTCTTCCCCATTTAATAATTATGAAATATTATTTTCTTATCTAGTTTAAAATAGGCATAAAATTCTTCATTTTTATTATTTCCTTTGATTTTTTTTTTTTTTTGACACATTTCTTTCCGGGTCCCAACTATAGACCTTAGACCTTCGTGACATCATGACTTCGACTTATCATTTGGTAAAAGAATGACGCGTTCTATATAGATAAAATATTAGCTTATTATTATTATGTCATTTTTCATTATAAATCAATTTCTGCTATGGTCGCACTACCTACCAAGTCTGCAGGAAGACATAAGGCAGATCGTAGTGTGTTGTTATGGCTCCATTTCATGTTTTTTCATATCTCCCTAACATCTCTAGCGTTACATAGACAAAGTGTGTGGGCTGTACTTAACAAGACAATTTCTTTATCTATCTTTTAAACTAGGATTTCTAGAAATTCTTTCAATGTGTTGTTTTGTTCCATTTTTTATCATTCCAATTGCACCCACTATCACTGTTACGATACTTGTTTTGAATTTCCACATTTTTTTCTATTTCAATTACCAGGTCTTTTTTTTTTGAAATTTTTATTATTATGTCATTTTTCATCAGATTTCGATTTCTACAATGGTCGCACGACCTACCAAGTCTGCGGGAAGACCTAAGGCAGGTCGTGATGTGTCGTTGTGGCTCCATTTCATGTTTTTTCTGTCTCCCCTATTATCACTAGCGTTACATAGACAAAGTTCTCCTTAGTGTGTGGGCTGTACTTAACAAGACAATTTTTTGTATATCTCTTAAGCTGGGGTTTCCAGGGATTCTTTCAATGTGTTGTTTTGATCCTTTTTTATCATTTCAAGTGCACCTACTATCACTGGCACGATTCTTGTTTTCAATTTCCACATTTTTTCTATTTCAATTTCCATGTCTTTATATTTTGACAGTTTTTCGAATTCCTTGGTTGGTATGTTACAATTTGCTGGACAAGCCATATCAATTAATAGGCAATTTCTTTCTTTCTGGTTTTTAACAATAATGTCCGGCCTATTTGCTTCATTTTTCTGTCTGTGTAGATCGTGCAATCCGATAGAATAGTGACATTTTCTATTTCTGTAACTGGTGCTGGGTGATGTTCATACTAGTGTTTGTTTACATATTTTCCATAGTGTTTGCACATTGTCCAATGTAAATATTGCCCCCATCTATATTAACGATTTTTATATTCATTTGGGGCAAGTACAAAACATCCTGGGATTAGATGGTCTATTGTTTCTTGGTGTTTATCACAGAACCTGCATTTTGGATCCACATTATTATGTATAATGTTTGCCTGAAAGTTCCTAGTGAAAAGGCTTTGGTCTTGCCCTGCAAGAATAAAGCCTTCAGTCTCAGACTTTAATCCAGATACACGTAACCATCGATGAGTATTTACTTTATCAACATTGGATTTATTGGCATGTTCTGTATATTGGCCATGCAGAGGTTTGTCTTGCCAGCGTTGTTTTATCTGTTCAAGAGATTTATCTTTGGTTTTCACTCTCATATTTTTGCCGCAATACTTGGTTCTTGGCTTCTTTTTTACTTTTCTACAGAATCTACTAACCCTAAATCTTGTTTGTATTTACTGCTTTTTTATTATTGAATATTTTTTCTTTCTTGCTTCATGTTGCCTTACTAATTGTATCATCTCGTCCTTTGTTGTTTCTATGTATGTTAGTATTATTATTATTATTATTATTATTATTATTATTATTATTATTATTATTACCTGAGAAAAATATTAAGAACATTATTAGAATTCTTGGATGTTTTCTTTTTTGTCATTTCAGCCCAAGTAAGACAATAAAAGCACTAAGACGCATAGAGTTAAAGAGTGTAACAGAATATAAGTAAAACACACTATTACAATAGAATAATAAGAACAGAAATTGAGGGGACCAGAGTTGATGATTGATATTGCATTTAAATATTTGAAGATCAAAGTTGATTGATAAGCAAGAAGCCGAAAGAGAGTTTTTAAGAGAAAAGTGCGAGAGAAGAAGCTGTTAGCATAGAAATTGTGATTATATTTTTATACTGCATGAGAATGAGAGCATTCCGCCATTCTAGTAGTGTGCTTAAATTCATAGGGTCTCGGTACCGTAGAGACAAATACATCAGAATAATTACCATGAAAGTAATTATACAATAAACCCAGCGAAACTTCGCTTAGGCAGTGGGAAATTGACTGAAACCGAGATGTTATCTCCATTGTCCAAACAATGATGCATACGTTAATGAATCTCCTTAAGGTTATCTTTTTTTTATTGTCAATACGAAATAATATACAATGGAGGGAAAGAGAGAAATTGTCACAGATTTACAAGTTTCTAAGACCATTTCCCATTCCTATATAGACGCCGCTAGGATGTTTTTGAATACAAAGGCGCGTTATGAGCGCCTAAACCATATTTGATGCACGAAAGCATACCGTTTATTCCACTTGTATCCCCCAAATGTGTCAAGGATTACGGCCATACTACACTGAAACACCGATTCTTGTACGATCACCGAAGTTAAGCAATGACAAGCCTGTTTAGAAGCTAGGTGTGTGGCTGCTTGGAAATACCAGATACTGTAACCTTGGATGAACCGGCGGTTTGTTAGATAATGAATCAGAACTGGAAACCTAAGAACTGAGTTCCAATTAAAGTCGGGTTCGTTATATTCACTTACGCGAAAACAATAGAGCAACATTAAAGACTACTCGACTATCTTGAAGATGTCTACGGCTATATCGTGTTAAATACCCCGGTTCCCGTCCGATCACCGAAGTTAAGCAACATCGAGTCTGGTCAGTACTTAAATGGGTGACCATTTAGAAATACCAGGTGCTGTGAACGTAAGGACCAAAAATGGTCCACCGGTCCTCCAAGTTTGGGGGTTGGATGCAGGGCTAACAACCCTGTCCCGTAAAAAACAGTTTGTTACAGAAACAGCAACAAAATGTTGCTGCCCTATGCACCATCTAGGTGTGATGGATAAATGATGATGATGATATTGAAGATGCCGAGGTACCAAGTTATTCTTCTGACGCGTGTTAGTCTTCTACTACGCTTTATAAGTTACTGGATCGTATGACTCCGCCTCTTAGATCCGGATATGTGTTAATCGGTATAATTTGCATTGGTAAAATTGATTATTAACTCCAAATGTTTTTGCAATTTAAAATATTTTCTGCCTTTAAATACACAAGGTTGATAATACATAAAATAACAAAAACAAATCAATCAAAACCAAAAGATCTCACTTCATACAAATAAGCAAATACAGCAAAATAAGAAATTACAAGACGTCCTACAGAAGGTAGCTGAATAGAGTGACAATAAAGGACTACAAATAAACTGCACGAAAACAGAATGCATGATCATCAGTAAAAAGGGCATCCCAAAATGCCAAATACAGGTGAGGGACACTAAAATCAAACAGGTACGAAAATTTAAATACCTGGGAAGTGTTCTAACAGAAGACGGAAAGTGCGACACTGAGATCCGAAGGCGAATTGGCATGGCGAAGGAAGCATTCCAGAAGTTGAGTAAAGTATTAAGAAACAGGACAATTTCGCTACAAACAAAGAGGAGAGTACTGGATTGCTATGAGATGTTGGTTCTTCAATATGGCAGTGAATGTTTGAAAATATCTTCGAAGATGAAGAAAAAACTTGAAGCAGCTGAAATGTGGTTCTACAGAAGGATGCTGAGGGTATCATTCACCGAGCATGAGAGCAATGACGAGGCTTTAGAAAGGATGAAAACGAAAACAAAATGAATACTGATCATCAGGAAGAGACAACTAAAGTACCTGGGACATGAAATGAGGAAGGAGGGCGTGGAGAACCTGATACTAACAGGCCAGATAGAGGATAAAAGAGACAGAGAAAGCAGCGGATAACATATTTGAAGGACCTGATCAGGTGGATGACGTAACGAGGGTTGTGTGGTGCAACAGAGGAAAGCGTGCTAAAAGCTACCAGGGATAGAGAAATGTGGAAAGCCATGATCGCCTACGTCCTGAAAGAACATGGCACATAAAAGAAGAAGAATATCGTCTCTTTGTCGTGGGATCTTTTAGTGATGTAAAAAGTGTTAAACAACACATAGATTTCAGTAACTGCGCTCTCTTGTCGGAAGAATATCAACTCTTCGAGAAAACTAAAAACTTGAAGCACCTGAAATGTGGTTCTACAGAATGATGCTACGGATATCATGCACCCAGCATGTGACATATCAACTCTTCGAGAAAACTAATAACGACATTAAATAAGCTTTAGACTGCCCACTTGTAGACTAGTCACAATATAATTCTGATTCTGTATACATCACCACGACTCCATCACCACAGGACTTTAAAGAGACGCCTACACACAAGGATTACAACATTATTGTACATGCGCTGCACATATATCCCCCTATAAGTATGAATAGCCACCAATAACAAGCAGGAGCAAGATGACTAGCAGCCGTATCAAAGTGTCCTGAAATAAAAAATGCTAGATGTCCGTTAACCCTGTAAAAGAATTCCTCCGCCTTTTGAGAGGTCATGTTTTTAATCCTCAGCAATTTTTCATGGGGAACAAGTCTCGTCGACGATCATGCCCCTGGTATCTCTCTCTGGATTACATGGTGATTGATAGATAGATAGATAGATAGATAGATAGATAGATAGATAGATAGATAGATAGATATCGATTTATCTATCTATCTAACGTTCACACATTTCGATTTTTTATCATGTTTTTCTTTCTTTATTATCTTGGACAGAACAAAGTGTTAAAGAATTTAAATAGTGGCTGAAATATATAATCTGTCGAAAGTTGCCAAAAAATCTGAAATATTAAAAGAAAAGCAACGCAAAAAAGCGTCTGTCAAACCAAAATAAATTATAAATAAGTATTCATGAGTGTTCACTATCTATATTCATAATTCATAACGCCATTTTGTTTCTTCTGTCTATACATAACTCTCTCTCTCTCTCTCTCTCTCTTTCTCTCGCTCTCTCTGTAGTCATCTCTCTCTCTGGTCATCTCTCTCAACCAACATCTATCTATCTATCTATCTATCTATCTATCTATCTATCTATCTATCTATCTCCGTCCTTTATCTATCTATCTATCTATCAAACTTTCATTCTTTTTTTTTATTTGGTCAAATCCGTTTGTACGGGAACCAGTATAAATATTCAGAGTAACAGCAAATATTACATTAGCCATAAGTCCGCTAAGACATTTCTGAGCAAAGGTTTTAGTTAACAGCGCTACTAAAAATGTATGAGAAAATGAAATTGTTTATACGGTAAACAACATCAGTATACATTTATAATGATTCACTAAAGATAACTTAGATGCAATACAAGGCCGAAAGTAGAGAGCATCCAGTGAGAATCGAGCTCACTACTAAGTCGTAATTGATCTAGGGAAATCTTAAAGAGGAGACTTGCAGCAACAGATATGTGGATATACAGAAAAAAAGGCTGAGGATACGATGGTTTGAATATGTGTGTAGTAACGAGGTTTTGGAGAAAATGGAAACTTATAATTAATATGAAAAAAGGTAGTTAAAATTTCTGGGGCACGTAATGAGGAAGAAGGGATTAGAAAACCCGATATTCACAGAACAGATTGAGGCAAAGAGAGAAAGAGGAAAGCAGCCATAAAAGACTGTAGTATGCATATTTCGTCATGTAGGCACCATCAATTACTCTCGCCTCGATCAGAAATCCGCTGAGGCCGACAAAGCGAACCTCGCTTCTGAGCTTGAAATGACTGCCAATCTATAGTGGGTTGGGGTAAGAAATGGCTCGTGATTTTTTATGCTTCCAAAACGAAGCTGCCATTTGTTAAACACCACAGACAATCGTTCCTACCCACCATTAGCATGGATCAGGCTAATCTATCAGAAAACAAAACTGTCTCACCAGATCTCAAGTGGAATGACTACATCGAATCCATAGCTAAATCTGCTACTAGGAAGGTCGGTTCACTGTGTAGGGCTGGGAAGATTTTCCCATCTGAATCCATCCTGCCCATCCTCGGTGTTCTTGACGGAATTCAACGGAGAATCTGCAATGTGGTCAGTCCCGACTTGTTGGCTCAGCTGCAGTCGCTTTCTTACTGGCGTAATGTGGCTTCCTTCTGTCACTTCTATAAATACTTTCATGGCTTCTACTCCGACGAGCTTAGCTCTATGGTGCCCCCTCTGCTGCATGAATGTAGTCGAGCTATTAGACTATCAACTAGGTCCCACCCATTTACAGTGAAACCAATAAGATGTAACTGCAGCTTCTACTCTATTAGCTTCTTTTCTCGCACTTCCTGTCTGTGTAATTCCCTTCTGTATACTTGCTTCCCCTACAGCTACAATCTCCAAGAATTTAAATATAAGGTCAATTGCCGTCTCCTATCTCGCTAACTCGCATTCTATCCATCATGTTCATTTCTTCGTCCACTCCACTCCCATCAGCTCTCCTCACACCAGTATTCTCATCTTCTTTTTACCCATTCTCTGATACCCCCCAATAACTTGTTCCTCTTTCTCATCACTCTCCTCCTAAGTAACCCCCTGCACACTAGTGGCAGTAAAACTGCCTTGCTTCGAGTTAAATCATCATAAAAAACTATATATATATATATATTCTGCAATTCTGAATGTTCATCTTGGCGGATTCATTTCTGCATAGCTTACTTCAAAGTACAGATTCCCGACTTCTAGAAAAACGTCTTAACTTTTATTTTCAAATAAAAGCTGTGCATAAATAATTAAGATAAGAATGCAAATTTATTTATTTACAAATACTATACAATACTATACTATACTATACTATACTATACAAATACTATACAATACTATACTATACTATACTATACTATACTATACAAATACTATATACAATACTATACTATACTATACTATACTATACAAATACTATACTATACTATACTATACTATACTATACAAATACTATACAATACTATACTATACTATACTATACAAATACTATACAATACTATACTATACTATACTATACTATACAAATACTATACAATACTATACTATACAAATACTATACAATACTATACTATACTATACTATACTATACAAATACTATACTATACTATACTATACTATACAAATACTATACAATACTATACTATACTATACTATACTATACTATACAAATACTATATACTATACTATACTATACAAATACTATACTATACTATACTATACTATACAAATACTATACAATACTATACTATACTATACTATACTATACAAATACTATACAATACTATACTATACTATACTATACAAATACTATACAATACTATACTATACTATACTATACAAATACTATACAATACTATACTATACTATACTATACTATACAAATACTATACAATACTATACTATACTATACTATACAAATACTATACAATACTATACTATACTATACTATACTATACAAATACTATACTATACTATACTATACTATACAAATACTATACAATACTATACTATACTATACTATACTATACAAATACTATACAATACTATACTATACTATACAAATACTATACAATACTATACTATACTATACTATACTATACAAATACTATACAATACTATACTATACTATACTATACTATACAAATACTATACTATACATTAATTTATCGATTAAATCCTAAGCAAGGTATAAAGCCACTAACTCACAATGGGGTACTGTTAAAGAAAATAGAAACAGAAACATTATGTGAGAGTAATCGAGAGGACAGTCAATAGCGATTGACATTGCACTTAAATTTTTAAAGATTATAGTTGGCGGGAAAGTATGCTTGACAATCAATTATCCTTTCGGCATTTTTTCTCATTGCCTATTATGTAGAGGTTACTAGCTTGAAGTACATGCATCCATGTAAGGCTATAATATTATCTTAGCTCAGACTGTTGTATGCACAATGGCTCCTCCATTCTTCTTCAATCAGACATCAGGTTTCTAGGGTGACATTCGTTGACATCTTTTATTTCCATTCATGTGCGCGTAGGTCCCGGCACCGCTGATGGTCTGTGACCCAAAGTATATGCATCTGTGCGTATGTGTCTATGTGTCCGCATTTCCTAATGCGTGTTTAGACGCACCGGTATATATATCAGGCCTGTCCAATTGAAGTAGAAAACTTTGAAAGGCTATATCAATCGCAGAAAATTGGCTGTGGGCCGCAAAAATATATTGTGTAAATTAATGAGTATGAAGGGAAAGACTGTCGGGTAACTTGGATTTATGTATCGGAGAGCTGAGTTCGAATTCCAGTCATTACATTTACTTATGTGCTAATACCCCTGTGAAAGATACGAATACATCTATTCACCCTTTAGTTATGGGTAGCAGGGCAGGAGAAGAAATCTCAAAATTCAAATCAACCTGCTGCCTTGTAGATCCTGCCCCTTTAGGCAAAAGCTAGAAGAAGGTAACGTAAAATGCAAATTCAGAGAGAAGGATTGGGCAACCCTAACATCTCCAATGCAAGAGGGACCGTCAAAACATTGCACTATTCTGCCTTGAATGTCCTTATGAACCTCAACTGATATCTGGCTGAGCGTGGTGACCACAACGGCGCTAAATGCGCTAATCGAATAAACGATGAAGAGACGGACAGGATGAAGGCGATAAATGTCATTCTTTTTTCTTTTTCTACGGAAAGTTCAAAAGTGCGGACAGTGAAATATTGATCGAATTAAATTATGCCGCTGCAAAATGGAATTTTTCCTGTACTATCATTCACCGAAATTATTTTGAATAGAAAACATAAACTATTTTGAAAACATTACGCGGGTCAGGCTGGATAGTTTTTCGACTTAACTGCAGCCCGCGAATCATGTTTTATGCAGCCTGGTATACATCATGCGGATGTGCGTTGTGGTACAGTAGGTATCGACTCGGAACGAGAAATCGGGGAGCCGAGTTCAAATTCCAGTTGAATTCCTTGCATTCACTTCCGCGCAATTACCCTTGGGAAAGGTATTAATCCGTCTCTTCCTTCCTGTTATGGGTTAAATAACAGGCCAGATTTGGTTCTATAGCCTTGTGTGGCAACCAGTCTACCGCAGAAAGTAATGGAAAACTGCTAATGAAAAGTTTTCTCCCCAGTCAGTTATGTTTCTTTCTTCACAAAGAAATTTGTATAAATTCTTTTTCGCATATTTCGTGAAAACACGCAATGTCTTTGGATAAAGAATACTACTTAGTTATCATAGGACAATTTACTAATTGCAGCTGTACGACAATTTACCTATCGCTTAATTTTTACTAGTCAAATTTTGAGCAGTTTTCTTGAAAAGTAGTCTCGAGTAAGCATCCTTAATTTTTCTAAAACTCACAATCTGAATGGCTAATTTACCTAAAAATATTTCTACACTAGACGTAATTTTACCGCCGAGGCGTTTTGATCTTCTCTGAAAGTTATTTAAACGAAACAACCCAGCTACAAGTTCAGTTTGGCTCAGAAGCGTACACAGCCTCCACAAGTTGATATGCTGTTAAAAAAACAAAAACAAAAAAAACCTCTCTATTGTTATGTATAAGTGCCATCTTTGTTTCCATCGTAAATTCAGGTTCATGTTTCGGTATAAGCATGCATACATGCCTGCATATACGTGAGCTTTCATGCATATAATAATAATTATCCTAGCGTTATATGCGTGTGTATGATTTTAAATGCGTATGTGTTTGTTGGTATTTCTATTCGAAAATTTTCTTATGTGTGTAATTATATTGCTCCAAAATGTGTAGATTTCGTGAATATTTCTATACTCACATGTATTATTTTGCTAGTATTAATTCATTTGTGTCTATACAATTTAGTCTCCTCGGGCGTGTATGAGATCTTACGTATCTTCTTCTATGCGCCCTGTACCTTCAGGATGTGAATGATCATATTTCTCAGCCTCTACCAGCAACCACTTCTTTTTAGTTATGTTCCTGTTTATCATAATTCCCATTCTCCGTTCGAAAATCTATTTAGACAAGTAGGTTACTCGCTGTTTCACATGCCCCCGTATGTTCTTTGAGTACCAAATTTTCCAAGCCCTCTTTTCTCAATATAGATCCTAGAAATTTCAACTGTCTCTATCTGTTTCTAAGTAAAATCATCCTTTTTATTTTCAGTTTTCTTCAACCTTCATTGTTACTCATATTTTCTGTTATGGATTCCGGGTGAGGAACCACATAAAATAATGAACAACAAAACAGGTATTCGAGATAGAAAAATAGGTTATATTAAACGTAAAGATACAACTGGAACGCAGGTTAGTAATCCAGCAATACGATTAGTATATATATATATATATATATATATATATATATATATATATATATATATATAAGTCTTTGAAGTGAAGCTGTACTGTAATTAGTATATCCGTATAATACTATTCTGGCTGAGTGGAGCTCAGAGCTACTATGATTTCTGACGCGGTATTCTCTGTGTAACTTCGGTATCTTACGGATCTCTACGGTACTCGTACTGTAAGTCTCGGGTCTCATTATGGGAGGAGTATATGTATACTCAGGTCGAGTCCATTATAACAGAAAAAGGGGAGATCCCACAACATTTTCAGTTCATGGTATTTTCAACATTCTTTCTAGAACCACATTTCTGCTAATTCAAATTTCTTCTTCATTTGTGATAGGATCCAGCATTCATACAGGTGGAGCAATACTATATAACATTTTAGAATATTTGTCTTTATTTCTAACGATTTTTTTTCGTCTTTTTTAATTTTTTGTTTATCTTTGGAGTGCATCTTTCGCTATTCAACAGCGTCTTCGGATTTCGGTGTCATATTTTCGATCTTCTGTTAAAACACTTCCCAGATATTTAAACATTTGCACTTACATTATTTTGATATCACCAATTTGTAGTCAGCACTCAGAAAAAAGTTTAACACAAAATAGAGCACTAATTATTTATTTCTGGAGACTTTATTGAAATTTACAGGCACCATTAAGCTATCGAGTCGTTAAGTGCACAGGCAGGAGAAAAACTCATGCATGTATTCAGGGAACTGCATACGCCAATAGTCATTGGACCACATCCCGGGCCTCCTTCTCCCAGAAGTTGTAAATGTTTGAAGCGATTTCCCGTCGCTTGTTTTTTGCTACATCACCATAGCCGTCGATGAATCAGCGTAGCCACGGGGAAAGCAGCTTCTAAAAGGAATTTTTAATTTCTCTGGCTGCGTGACCGTCTTTTTTATTACCTTTAATTGAGTCTCTGTTCCTCTTTTATGGATATTTTCTTGTTGTTTTATTTTTTTCGATTCAAGTTAGGTTACACTCTCTTTTCTCTCACATTTATCTATTTTTTACGTCCCTGTATTTTGTCTGTTGGATGTTATCTCCTGACCGTTCATACATATGTCTCCGTCTTTCCTGATGGCTACAATCTCCAAGAGTTTAAGTGCAACGTCAATTTCCAACTTTTATCTCCTTGGTTCCCGTTTTCTCTTATCCTTTCTCCGCCACCCACTGCATCTTCTTCCTTCTCGCTCTACTCTCATGTAACATCCTGCTCACCAGTATTCCCATCATTCTCTCATCCTTTCTCCAACGCTCATTCAATCTTGTTCATATTTCTTCTCGCTCTCTTCTCATGTAACCCACCCGCTTGGGCATTAGTGACATCACTGTCTTCCTTGGGATGAAATGATTATTAGAAAAAAAATTGCACGAGATACTAGATTAGCAAGTAGGTCCCACCCTTTTACAGAGCAATTGGAGTAGATAGATCAAATTGGAGTAGATAGATCTAATTGGAGTAGATAGATCTATCTATCGCCCGGTTCACACTCCACCCACGTCTATTGAACAGGTTAAGAGGCTCATCCCTTGTTCCATATTTAGGATGTGGTTTCCGGCTTTCTCTTTTCAAATCTTCTCACTATTTTTTTCAATTGGAGTAGATAGATCTATCTATCGCCCGGTTACACTCCACTCACGTCTATTGAACAGGTTAAGAGGCTCATCCCTTGTTCCATATTTAGGATGTGGTTTCCGGCTTTCTCTTTTCAAATCTTCTCACTTTTTTTTTTCAATTGGAGTAGATAGATCTATCTATCGCCCGGTTCACTCCACCCACGTCTATTGAACAGGTTAAGAGGCTCATTCCTTGTTCCCTGTTTAGGATGTGGTTTCCGGCTTTCTCTTTTCAAATCTTCTCACTATTACGTAGCCTCCTGCACATCAGTGGCGTTACCGCCTTGCTCGGGGTGATACGATTAAAAAAATAAGAATTCATGTTCTTTATTTAACGATTACTGGGTACTTAAAAGGCACTCACGCTATGTTCCTATAATTTTTAAGGCTAAATCCACCGTAGAACAAGATTAAATAAAATTCTACCTGTGATCGATCTATCATGAAGCTGTTAAAAAGCTGTCAATGTAAATACCGTCGTGTTAAAGCAAACATTTTCGTGATATTTTAAAATTGAAGAAAAATATTTATTTCAAATCAGTTTAATTATACTTTAAATGAGCTAATATACCTCAAATAAAGTTTCAGCTAAGTATATTTTATTTTGGGAAGATTTTTTAATAAAGATATTTATATAACAGTTTATAACAAATGACGCTAAACTCGAAGATTTTGTTTGAAATTTCAAAATGAAAACTGTTTTCAATTAATTGAAATTAGTTCAGAAACACAGCATAGTATTTTTGTATTTGAATTATTGAGTTTAATCTATCAGCTTGAAATTAAAACTAAAGTAAATGCTTCAATAAAAATTTTATATTATTAAAAATTCGTTTTAAACGTGAGGTATTGCGTTTTTGAGGAGGTAACTACTTTGTGGTATGGAATTCGTATTCTGAGGCACTCAAAGAAGAGCTCCAAAGTTGATAGAAAAAATGATTATAGTATTGAAAAACTATACCTTGAAACATATTGTTGAATGTTATATTTTCTAACAGGATAAAAAATCAAGATTTTCTGGTAATTAAAAAAAAATCATTTTTATTAGTAATGTCGTCGTCCAATATAGTATTGACTGTGAAAAAATTGATGAACATCAGAACCTTGAAGATTAAATTATGAAACTCGAAAACAAATTAAGACGTTGATAAATTTTGGAAGAATACTTGAAAGGGTACCAACAGCTTTCGTTTAACATTTCTTCGATCGATGATATTCTCTGGTGTGAAGATCTCAAAAACAAAGACTGCTAACAAGAACTTACTAATCACGTATTCTAAAGAATATGGGTAGATGGAAAATGCTGCTTCTTTTACACTGGCTGATCTACCTTGGCACCAAGCGAAAAAGAGAAAGTGAAACTCGTGTTGGATATGAATATCTCGACTGTTAAGCGTTAGGGGAGAAATCGCCCTGATATCACACTTATGCACACAAGTTGAGGTGAATGAATCCTGATAGATGTTACAGTACCTGGGGATAAAAACATGGATTTGTTCTATTACAATATCTTCTTTGGACTTTGCCAAGAATCGTAAAATATATAACAGGAACACCAGACCTAATATGGCAACAGTATCTAACGCAAAGCTGAATGGTAAGTCCACTTTCCCATCGTCGAAATGTGGCCTCCCTCTGTCTCTTCTATAAATACTTTCATGGCTTCTGCTCGCATGAGCTTAAGTCACTGATGCCTCCACAACAGGTGTTTACCCGTGCAACCAGACTGGCAACTGGGTCCCACCCATTCACAGTCAGGTTAGCCAAATGCAAACGGCAATTCTACTCCTGCAGCTTCCTCTCTCGCACTTCCCGCCTGTGGAACTCACTCCCGTATTCTTGCTTTCCTGACGGCTACGACCTCCAGAAATTTAAAAGCAAAGTTAATACTCACCTACTAACCACTGGACTCTAGCTCTCTCCCCTCCCCTGTATAATCTTCACTTTCTCTCCGCCCATGTATCTGTCATTGCACCTGCTTTCTCAGCTTTCTATTGTTCCTTTCTAACTAGCTTGTACTCCTCACTCTTTTCTAATTAATCTTTCTATATTTATGTAACCCCTGCACATCAGTGGCGTTTCTGCCTTGCTCGGGGTGAAATGATTAAAAAAAATATATATATATATATATATATATAAATGTGCAAGATGGATACTGAAAAGAAAATTGTTTCTTGCTGTAGACGTAGCAATTGATTTGACATAATCGCCCCAACACTTGTTAGCGTACATGTTAATCAAAGAAGGTGTAGAGACATACACTCCTGTCGCCTAGCATCAGTCATGCTGATGACGAGAAGAAAAACTTCCCTCCGTTGTTGAACTAAAATCAGTTTTATTTTGGAGGAGTTAAGTTGCCACAGTTATCCTCTGATTAGAGGTCTTTTTTATGTTAGTTGTTACTTCGTCGAATCTGTCGGATTTGTTACTAAAAAAGGAGTAAATTCTTATGCCCTCTAGTTTAGAACTAGTGACATTAGCGAGATCATTTGTCACATACCAGGTATAAACATGCAAATCTAATATAAAAGAGAGAAAGAATGAGAAAGACGAGTCTTTCTTACCTGAGATAAAGTATTTGGGTGACAGCCGCATCACGCCAAATGAGCATCTTTGCACAAAATTGCACACCTATCCGGGTTGAGCTTTGCTTAACGGCATATCAACCTCTGTGGGTTATTCAATGCCAAAAAGGTAGTGTTTTAAGGTATCTTTTTAATGTTCAATTATAGTGAGAAGTTTGATTTAGTCAGATTTTAATGATTTTTTAATTTTTTATTTTAGAAAACTAAAGATGTCTTCAAGTTTTGTATTCAAAAACGTATTTCTGGAAATAATTTGTTTTTTCAAAAATTTATTTTGGCAATAATTTTTCTCTTTGCCTTCAAAAATGTATTGTTAGTAAAATTCATCCTTCAAAAATGTCTTGTTGGTAATATTTTTCTTTCAAAAATGTCTTGTTGGTAATATTTTTCCTTAAAAATGTCTTGCTGCTAAACGTTTTCCTTAAAAAATGTCGTGATGGTAATATTTTTCTTCAAAAACATATATTTTTACTATAAAAGTTTATTTTTATGTATATATTTCTATAAAAGTTTATCTTATGAAAATGGATCTGAGTTTGAATTTTGTTTAACGGCATATCAAACTCTGTGGGTTATTTAACACCAAAAGAGTAGGGTTTTAAGGTATTTTTTCATGTTCGGTTATAGTGAAAAGGCTGATTCAGTCTGATTTTAATGAAAATTTTCTGTTTTAATTCATTTTTATTTTACTACTCGGAGTAGAATTTTGGTAAAAGGTAGTAAATGATTGAAAATGGTTTACATTCCCCAATGAGTCTAGCGTTTAACTAATAAAACCAATTTTGCATACAGAATTTAATTTCTTTTAATTTCATTAATTTACGTATATATATGTAAAAAATATTTTATTAATATTTTTAAAATATAAGGATTTAAAAATTAATTTTATTCGTTTGCGAATAAATCCTAAAAGTTTCATTAAAATCCGACAATTATTTGATTTTTTGAAGAACTTTTAAATTAATGTGATTGTTACCGAAAAATGTGAGTTATGCAATATTATGTTTTCAATAGTAAATTCTCGTAATGATTTGGCTCCCCGCTCACGAAAATATAAACAAGATTTTTACCAAAAGTTTAAACGTGTTAGAAAGGATTAAAAATTCTTCTTTCCTTTTAATAATATCATAAACAGTTTGATGGAAAAATTTCGTTTTTATCAAGTTTTTCTTCTTACTATCCTGTTTTTTTTTTTGTTTGTTTTTTTTGTTTTTTTGAGCGATTTAGTGAAGCTACCTATACACAACAGCAAAGGAAAAAATGTTTACAATAAACATAAATAGATAATTCAAAAAACAAAAAGAAAGAAAACTTACTGATTTTTGTGACTGAAAAAATGTACGGTAAGAATGAAATCAAGCACTAATCGAATTAAGATCATTTTATAATTTTATTGTAAAAATGGAAAACAGTGGTGTTTTCTTTTTGTTGGATTTGTTTTTTTTTTATGCTCAAATAGGATTTGTTTGTTTGTTTGTTTGTTTGTTTGTTTGTTTGTTTGTTTGTTTTTTGAGGCCTTTCAACACCTTATAGGGCATTTAATACCGAAACTTTATTTCCTTTAGAGCATTAGTGATTTCTTTAACAAAAATGTAACGGTGTTATTTTTTTTATTATTATTTTACACAAAAAATATTTTCTTTTTTAAAAATATATTGATGGCAATTTTTTTAATTGTACAGAAATATATTGCTAAAAATATTTTCTTTTTTTAAAAGATGTATTGCTGGTAATCTTTTTATTTTACAAAAATATTTTGCTGGATTTTTTTTTCTTAAATGTGTATTGCTGGTAATCTAAACTTATTTATAAATGGAACGTTGTCTCTGTGTGTGTGTGTGTGTGTGTGTGTGTGTGTGTGTGTGTGTGTGTGTGTGTGTGTGTGTGTGTGTGTGTGTCTGTCTGTCTGTCTGTGTGTCCGTTACCTATAGACTCAAAAACAGCTGAACCGATTTTCTTGAAAATTTACACAGTTGTACTATAAGCGTCTGCGAGTGTTCTTAGCTACGAGGTACCCCCGATAAATATCTAAAAACGATAATCGAAAAAATCGGGTTATAGAAGGAGTGGTCCGATTTTAATCAAATTTTATACACTCATAGACAAAGACATAAGAAACGATATTCAGAAGTTTCAAGGTTGCAGTTCTTACAATAGTGCAGAAAATCGACAATATATATATATATATATATATATATATATATATATATATATATATATATATATATATATATATATATGTATATATATATATATATATATACATATATATATATATATATATATAAAAGGCAAGATGTTTGTGTGTGTGTCTGTTTATCTGCCTCTATGTCTGTATTTTTCAGCCCTTTTATTTTAGTTTTTGCTTCGGGTTTGGCTCTAAATAGGTATAATTGTAGTTCTTAGTCTCAGCCATGATACTATTTACTCAGAGGACTTATTTAGCCTTCAAAATTCAGTTTACGACGAAAAAAACTTATTTGAT
This sequence comes from Ascarosepion bandense, assembly GCA_037127315.1. Classification (NCBI taxonomy): domain Eukaryota; kingdom Metazoa; phylum Mollusca; class Cephalopoda; order Sepiida; family Sepiidae; genus Ascarosepion; species Ascarosepion bandense. Next base: position 2,426,280 of record JBBBDQ010000872.1, on the reverse strand, counting down.
ATCGATACTAGGAAATCAAAATTTGACTTACATCCATTCATTTTTCTTTCGGTCTACGGTTTCGCTTTAACTGGAAACAACTATTGCTTTTTAGTCTTTCGTGCCAATGTCCAAAGAGCCTGAGCTCCAGGACCATGGATTAGTTTTAAAGCTTTCATTACACCCGAGTAACAGCGGGCTATACTGCTAGTATTCTCTATTAAAAATTATATTGCCAGAGATATTTTCATTTTTTTAAAAATCTATTGCTGGTAATTTTTTTATTTTTCAAAGATATATTGCTGGAAATATTTTCTTTTTTTTTTTAATGTATTGCTGGTAATTTTAATTTTTTTTTACAAAATAAAATGTATTGCTAGAAATATTTTCTTTTTTTCAAAAATGCTATCATTTTTTAAATATTGCTGAATTTTTTTTTTTTTTTTTTCACAAAAAATTATTGGTGGTAATATTTCTTTTAAATATTTTACCGGCAATATTTTTTGACAAAAAGGAATTGCTGATATTTTTCTTTTTCAAAAAAATGTATTGTTGGTAATATTTTTTAAAAATATATTACCGGCAATATTTTTTTTTTTACAAAAATTAATTGCTTGTAACTTTTTAACTATGAAAATATATTGCTAACATTTAACTATAAAATGCATTTTTATACTTTCATAGGATTTTGAACCCAGTTTAAGGGTTAATTACTTAGCCATACTTGGGACCCTAACTGGTGAAACCTCTCCGGTTCATGGTGAATATGGGAACTAATGCATTTAAGTGGTGATTCCATGGTCCTCAAAACTTCCGCACGAGAGGCCTTGCTACCGGAGGGAGTTTATCTTCATATCAAGTACGTAATAGGATACTTTATTTTTCTTACATAAGTGAATAGTAAACCAACCTTCACTGGTTTATAAACCCATTGTTTTTTTTATGTCCAAAGCAACGAAACATAAATCCTATACAGACAGTGTTTAGCCCTATTCTATCTATCTATACAAATACTAAAATAGATTCCGAAAGTAAATTAATAAAAAAAACTTTGAAATGAAATGTCTACTTTCTTTATATTGTGGAGTCTAACTTTCATACTAAAATGGCGTAATTAAAAAAAAACCTAAGTTGATTGGTTCTCTTTATTTTTTCTTCCCATTTAAGTATACCATGAACTGGTGTTGAAAATATACATTTTGTGGAGTAAATTTCTGCTAGTCTGAAAATAGGTTATTCGTTTGCTGTTCACGAATTGTTCTTACTTTTAAGATCGATCAGAAAAAATGTTTCCTCTCTCTCTCTCTCTCTCTCTCTCTCTCTCTCTCTCTCTCTCTCTCTCTCTCTCTCTCTCTCTCTCAGCTGCATCTTACCACATTAAATATTAGTGTGACGCTGATTAAAAAATCAAAACGGGTCAGCGGTTATAATTCAAAATTAGTCAACACATACCAACAATTAGGAGTAGATATGCTCGCCTATCGCGAAGTTCACACTTTTCTCGTCTTTTGAACAGGAGTAAGATTTATCCCTGGTTTTCTGTTTAGGATCGGATCCTCGGTTTCTTCACTTTAAGTTTTCTTATTCTCTTTTTATTATACTCCTAACATTTATATTATTATGAACCGACGAAACACTATCAGAACTCTCTCGGAAACCTGAGATATGTCACAAGGTAGAGTTTAACGTGGGAAACCCGAGCGCTAATTTTTCCCAGTCGAGTTTCCGTCTGTAGACACATCCCGAACATGGTCGTACTCTCGGTATAGTAGATATCTCTACTCATTTTTCCATAATTAACTTTTAAATTAAATTTTTAAAAACAAAAAAAAAGATTTCTTGAAACATTTATTTTAGTTTTAATTGAAAGTTAAATAATTAAATTTACTATTTCCACTAAGCAAAATAATTTGCTGTATTTCAAACAACTTAAATTGATTGGAATCTAGAATTTTTATATCTTTTTTTTAATTTTTCAATTTTTCAGCCATTTTTGAGCGATCGACATATTTGTAAACAAAAGTTAATTCTAGATTTTAAAAATCTTGCCAAAATGAAGATATACATCTGTGACACAGTATTTTTCGAAAATTAACAAATTTAATGTTAAATGAATCTGATTTACACAATTATTACTTATTTATAGAATGAAATTTAGACGAAAACTATTCCTTAAACACAGAGTTGATCTTTCTGCACAATTCTCTCATATTTGAACTGTGATGACAGCTTGACAGATGCGAGATAAGGTAAGTGCATGGCGATCACAAGCGGCATAATTGTACAGTTTTTTCCTTTAAGGTAAAACGCATACTCTTTTAATGTACACATAGAAATTACCATATGGCTTCATGATTTGTATTAATTTTTTCAATTTTCGATTAGTATATAAAGTCTTCACCTAATAACTTACAAACTTAACTTCTACAAGTTTTTAAATATTTTAAAAATATTTTTTTAAGCTTTATTAATTATTATAATGAAAAAAATGAAAACAATTCTTATAAAATTTCTTTATTAACCGAAAAAGTTGGGTTTTTTTCAGATTATAATGTCCTTTATTTATATTGTTTAGTAAAGCAATTAAAAGTTTATTTAATTAATCATAGTTTTATTGCATTTTTTATTTTATTATACGGTTCGGATTTTTGGTAAAAGGAGCTAAATCGTTGAAAAACATAACAGATGATTTACATTCCCCAATGAGTTCTGAATCAATTGTGCCTACAGAATTTAATTTCGTGAAATTCCATGAATTTAAGTGAAGGTGGATAACAGATGTAAAAAAATATTTTTGTTAACATTTTTTAAAGTAATGATTTCAAAAATAATTTATTCATTTATGCATAAGTGCTGAAATTTCATTAAAATCTGACAATTATTTGATTTTTACAAGCATTTCCAAATGAATTTGTTTATCACCGAAAAAAACTGAGTTATGTAATATTACGTTTTCCATTGTAAACTCTTGTAACGACTTGACTCCTCGCTAACGAAAATATAAACAAAAGTTTGAACGTGTTAGAAAGTATTAAAAAATTTAAAAATAATTGAGAAATACTTTCACCTTTTGTCTTAATATTTAATTAACATTTTGATAAAAAATAAAAGTTCGTTTTTATTAAATTTGGGAACTTTTTCTTCATAATATATTGTTTTTCAACGATTTAGTGGAGGTACAAATAATGCATTATTATACATTTAATATATATACTATTCTGTTTTTGGTGTTTCTGATTTTATTCACTGTGAGTATTTTTCATTAATCGATAGAATTTTGAGGAGTAAGAACAGGTTAAGTTCTTTTTTACTTTTACGGTTTGGTATATTTTAGTTTATTATTTTAAATTTTAACTTTCTTAAAATTTTTATAGCTTTTAAAATTTCCGATTTCATAGCAATCATTACATGTTGGCTCTTTTAAATATTAAAAATTAAATTTCAGCACGCAAGAAAGCGGGCGAAAAAGTACAGCTGTGCTATAGCTCCTGGAGGAGGGAATGAAATTGTTATGATGCTTTGAGATAAGATAAAACGAAACCGATGTAGACCCAGGAGATGAGTAACAAAGACACAAAGGAGCAACAGAGACGGAAAGACTTGTTTTGACAGGAAATAAAGTTTTTCGGCATATCAACGCTAATGCAAGGACGAGGCGAGAGATGGTTGAAAGGTTATTTTTCAGCGTCAATAGCTACTTTCGTTTATTTTCAGCTGGCTGCTCCTCGAACTATTTAAATGGAAAGCTCTGCGTTTAACAGCCTTTTTGCCATCAATGTAATTATGGGAACCGCCAATATTGCTCCATTTACCTTATTCGAATCAAACGAATAAATTTGGATACTGAAGGCCCGAGGAATATTTTTGAAAGATAACTTCATTACAAGCGGTAAGTTTTCTTTCTTTCTTCTTTTTTACCATTAAATATTCACCCAATCCAAAGTCCACGATCAACTCCAAATTAGGGTTATTGAATGAGATTGTTGTAGAAAACTATAATGAAGAACTAATTGCAAATTATTAGGATATGTAGGATAAACAATGTTGATCATAGAATTGAAGAGGTTAATGCTAATGATAATATTATCCGTTCTCATTCATGGAGAGGCAGCAGGGCAATCAGATAAACAAGTTTGAATTTGAGTTAAGTTCATTGCATTCATGGGATAATACGCTTAGGGAAGATATTAATCCATCTCTTATTCCACAACTATGAGTAAAAATAAGGACATTCTGGGTTCTTTAGCCTAGTTTAGCAACCGGTCTAGTAGAAGGTAAATTGTGAATTCGAAGGTGTACGAAGCACATACTATGCAGCTAAGGAAAGATCGTTTGCATTGATTCGATGATCAAGACAACGGTCGACTCCTTTTATTTGCATGTTAATATTTTTTATTTTTTTCTTACCACCTCCCCACTAGGGTATATGCTCAAAATATATGCGGCACAAGGCCAATTAAACTCGCAAATCCGAGCACTTAAGTTCCGCTAAAAATATCCCGTAGCCCCCGCTTAAGGCAGGGTCGAGCTCTTGTCTATTCACCCCAGACGAGACTCTACCCTTCGGCGGAGACCCGTCTGGGTTCCTCTCTGCCCGAAAGCAGAAAGTTGACTTATGGTTGAAATTTATTAAATATTTCCCGTAAAAGATTTTTTCAGGTAAATAGGTTTCTCAAGTTCAGTAACTGATGGGAGTTTTTCCTTCCTATCAATTTATTTGAAGTAGAGCGAAATATCAAACGTTTTCGATTGCCATTGTTGTCTCTTCGAATTAAATTTACTATCAAATATATTTCCTGCTAATGTTGATAGCCCTCAAGTGATGTAGTTTCTGTTGTTTTGTATAATGTTTGGGGTTATATAGCGCCATTTTACAATGTTCAAAGAAGGATGGTCATTATCATAACGCTCAGGATTCACTCACTGAAAGCCTTTTTAATTATTGATCATAGAAAGCGTTTGCATACTGCTGACAGTTTAGATATTTCTAACCAGGTTGGTCTCGATCTCATGACGTTATTTAAGAACATTGTAGTGATCTGAAAGCGTCCTTTCCTGAGTCTATTCTACAACGTAACCGTTCTCGGCAAATTGCTTCTTGCTAAAGAAATACGAAATCAATGAGGATGATTCAACCCTGTGTACGTAGAAATGCTGCTTAAGTTGTAAATTTCTTAACTGGTGTAACTTGCTTTCATAAGTGTTAATACTGTTATATATCGCCGTACGACGACAAAACAACAAACACGCATATATAAAAATATAAGGTTATATTTTTATTAATAACGACGAACCGTATGGAATAGAGAACGGAAGGGTGAGAGGCACATAGAATGGGTTGACGGGAGTGTATTCTTGCCGTGGTGTTTCTCTGCTTCCACTGGCCGTTCTCTGCTGGCGAATCCGTGTGTCGAGGTCTTTATATAGTCCTCTAGAACCGGGACTTTCCTTCCGGTTTTGCCTCGCCCACGCAACGCCTACGTAATTCTAAGAGACACCTGATCTGTTTGCCTCTGTAGCCATTTCCGCCGCTGTCGGAAATAAGGTCAAAACGACATCCGCTCCGGCCTCGACAGGATGTATTTCACAAACACCTGTCTTGTCGCTTCGCCACCCCCTTCACCGACGGGAAACACCATCGCTTGCATCACTTCCTCGGGTGGAGCCAGATTGTTATATTACACTCCTCGCCCTCCCATTTTCCAAAATGTTCACCTAAGAACATTTTAAGCGCAACACCCTCACACACACCCCCATGCCACACAAGCCCGACAATTGTACAAAACATGTGCACGCCGAAACAACAAAACATGTGCACGCCGAAACAAACAAAACAAAAAAAAAATATATGGGGGAGCCTACATCGGCAACCCAACAATGTTCGTGTCCATTGTGGAATTTTCCTGTACAAAAAACACAGAATCTCTTGCGTATGCTTCATGATGCAGTGTTGGAAGCCAAAATGAGTGAGACTGCCACAAAAGTGATGATAGAATTACTTGGGACTTATACAGAGGATAATGTTCTCCCAGCTCGATGTTTCATTGTTTTTTTTTGTTTTTTTTTTTAAGTTTCTGTAACTTTCAATGTTCGTTTCCTTTCTCGACTCTGTCCATACGCGTAGACGCCTCGATGCACGACCATATGATTATAGGCGGTAACCGCGCTCCAGTTTCTAAACTGACATCGAGTAAATGACCTTTGACCAACACCATGCGTGTTTCCGCTCGAGTTTATTGTTACACATGTAACTTCATTTAATTTAATTTAATTTCAAACATACTATGTTTGAACACAGAAAAACTGCCATTATCTGCAGTACATATCATTCATAGTCTGACCGAGAAATGTTCAATAGAAAACGAAGAAAATTACCCTGATTCCAACGTTAATCCGCATGCAATTTACTTGTGGAGGATTAGAGGTTTCATCTATCTTAATTTAGTCTAAAAAAAATGGACCCGTGACTCGTAATTCCTTAGTTTGTATCTTCCGCATGTTTTGCTATAAGGAAGGTGACCTAACTATTTCACTTAAACTATCGTTAATCCTCCCACTGCTTTCTTTCCCAATCCTATAGCATATCAGCCAATAAGTCTACAAGACTTTTCAGTTGTTCTTTCTTTTTGTTCCGATCAACTGTGGAATCTGCAGGTCTATCCGTGCTTTTTGCCCCAACAGACGTTTGCCTCATTTGGACATCTTCGCTGTTAGGTGATTCCCTAGAAAAACCCTGATCTACATGAGTAGATCCAGACGTTTCACACTTTGAGCAATCATCCTCGAACGTGGATGAAACATTATTTATACCACCGATTCTATCATCACTATCAATAGTTGACACGTTTTTATTCGCCATTTTACGTCGCGTCATGATGCGACGCTCCATTAATGGAACATCAGACTCATCGTCTGATTCCACACGTTGGTGTCGATTTTTGTGCACTGGAAAGTCGGTCTGTTCCGCTCCGGATTCGTCATCCGAATCATTGGATTCTAAAGCAACCTTTGCGAAAGGAAAAGGAGGGAAGTGACATTCCTGTATGTGGGGTTGCTGCCTCTTTAGGTTTCTTGTCTGACACGGGATACATTTACCTACGAAATCATTTATTTCTCTAAGTAAACAAGGCCAGAAATACTTTTGTTTTATTGAGTGGAATGTCTTATCCACCCCCATATGGCCACTGTCATCATGGTATTGAACTAGCACCATTTTTCTAAGGTGAGATGGTACATACAGCCTGATGAGGGGTTCATCATCAGGTTGAGACAAATAGTACACCACCTCATCCATTACTATATATCTCTTCTGTTCTGCTTTGGTAGCCCTACCATTTCGTAATCTAATCTTCAGGTCTAAGATGTTTTTGTCTGATTCTTGCTCCCTGATTATGTCTATTCCTTTCAATGTGGGCCGTTCGGGTGCCTCTGATGAATTTCCGACATTTTTATGGGCTGCTAATTCTTCCGGCTCCATTAGGTTAGAGTTTATAACACTAACCAAGTAATTTCTATCATCTATATCTACTGGAGAAGCAATATGGTCTTCGTTCACATCAACAGCGCGTGATAAGAGATCCGCGCAAACATTATCCTTACCCTTAAGATACTGTATGCTGCAATTGTAGCCAGACATGCTCAGAGCCCAAGTCTGTATCTTCTTATTTTGTATGGGCGAGTTAAGTAAGTGCTCCAGGGGCCTATGATCAGTGTATATTGTGAATGTTGCGCCATGCAGGTAGTGATTCAGTTTTTGAAGAGCATAGTGTATGGCATAAGCCTCTTTCTCTATAGTTGACCACCTCGTTTGTGTGTCACTTAATTTATGGGACAATAAATAAATTGGTTTTTCTACATCCTTCCTATTTTCCTTATCGTACACTACCTGGGATAGGCATGCGCCAATCGATTGATCGGATGCGTCAGTATATAACCTATACGCCTTATTTGGGTTGGGATAGGCTAGTGTTACCATCTCCGCGAGCTTCGTTTTTAGTGTATCGAAAGCGGTTTGGCAAGCATCGTCCCATTGGAATCGTGCATATTTCCTTGTCAAATTGACCAGCGGTTCGGCTATATCAGAGAAATTTCTAATAAAGCGGCGATAGTATGAGGTCATCCCAATAAAAGCTCTTACTTGCCTAACAGTGGTTGGAGTAGAAACTGACTTTATAGCCTTGACTTTATTGAGGTCTGGTTGTATTCCCTCTTCACTTATCTTGAACCCCAGGTATTGGGTCTCTTTCTTAAAGAACTCACACTTAGCTGGCCTCAGTTTAAGGTTGTGCTTACGTAGACTACTCAAGACTGTGTCTATATGTTTTAAATGATCTTCCACCGTATTTGAAAATATCAGAATATCATCTAAATATCCCAGAGCAAAATCTTCCTGTCCCTGTAAAACAACTGACATTAATTCCTGGAAGATGCCGAGTGCGTTTGCAAGTCCAAATGGCATAACATTAAAATGAAACAGACCCTTGTGGCAGGTGAATGCACTTTTTTCTTTGTCATCATCATGAAGCTTAACTTGCCAGTACCCTGATTTTAAATCAAGCTTCGAAAAGTACCTTGCCGAACCAAGTGATGCCAGTATATCATCGATGACAGGAAGAGGTCGAGCATATTTCTTTGTAATCTTATTAAGTGCTCTAAAGTCTACACAAAATCTCTTACCACCGTCTTTCTTCTCTACTAAAACTACTGGAAAACCCCACGGGCTATTGGATCTCTCAATTACACCTGCCTGCATCATTTCGTCGATTGCTGAATCCATTGTCTTTCTTTGTTTGAGGGGTGTGCGATATGGGCGTTTTCTTATGGGCTCATGCGTTCCAGTATCGATACGCATCTCCACAGTATCGGTTCTGCCCAGGTTTTTGTCGTCACTAACGAACATGTCCCTATTTCTTTTTAGCAATTTGTTAATTTCAGGCTTGAATTCCTCCGGTACATGTACCTGTTCCAAATCTACATCAGGACTTTTATTATTTTGTTTATCGGGCATAGTAATTTCAGTAATATCACCTGCCCTTTCCAATTTAGCCAGCGGACACCCACGTCTCAAAGTGATTGTCTGGTTAGTGTTATTCATTATCAGCAACTGAAACTTACGAGACTTTGGCATTTTTACAACTGCGTTGGCTACTGATATACCACATAAGTTGCTAACATATCCACTACTCAGCTGTTCGATTTCATATTCTTTGCCACGTCCATTTCTCAGCCTGGTTAATCCCAGACAAGCATGCAGCTGTTGAGGTCTTAATGTTACTTTTTGAGCTAACCTAACAATAGAGGAAATATGAACATCCTCCTCCAATGCCACGTATTCTTCACCAATCTTCAATGCCCCCAAATCGAAATACATTCTCACCCCGTTCTTCATCAGCCAATCTCGGCAAAGTATAACGTTTCTATTGAGATTTTTCACGACTAAAAAATCATGGGGTATGGACTTACTTCCTATCTGGACCTGTAGACGACAAAGGCCTTCAACATATAACGGGGATCCATTCGCAGTTCGAAGTTTAATGTCCCTCTTTTGCAGTTCAAGTCCCAGTCGCAATTTTTTAAATACCCTACAGCTTATAACCGATACCTCTGCTCCCGTATCTACCAATGCCCTATAAGGTCTACGTTCTATTCTAATAAAGATGGAATTTGGCGCGCCCATATTACCAACTATGTGCGTTGGTACCGTCTTGTTCCGTTCGTTGGGCGTCGCACGAACGGACCTCTGCCGTTTCCCGGGGCGCGTCTACAAAATTTCGCTATGTGGCCTTCTTTCCCACAATTCCAACACCTAACAACGCTCCCGTTCCTCTCCCGCTCACGAGTCCCAACTTTTCTATTGTTCTTATTCCTATTATTATTATTATTATTACTAGTATTAGATTCAGCGGGGCTTACGGCTTCTATCGGTACCCGTCTCCGAGAGTGACAAATTTCCATAGGCTCCTCTTCGTATTCAGAGTTTGCATCGAGTCGAATTTTCCATCTCAACTCAGATAACGCTTTCTGATAGGCAGCCTCTAGTGTTTGTGGCTCATCCTTCATAACTGCCATCTTTATTTCCCGATCCCTTAGACCTTTTATAAAAAATCCTAGAACTTGTTTTGTCACAACTTCATTCCTCCCGTCAACCCCAACATATGCGCCCTCCGCTAGGCGTACTACTCTCTGCATGTAGTCCTGCACCCCCTCTGTTCTACCCTGCTTAATGTTCACTAATTCAACTAACCGTGCGTCGGGGTCTAAAACCAATCCGTCATATTCCTTTAAAGAAGTTTTTAACTCCTTCCATGTGAGTTGTGGGTTACTAGAGATTAGTCTATATACATAGTGTCCAACAGCTGCCCTTGTTGTGAGAAGAGCTACCTGACACTTGTCTTCTTCTGCCACGCGCACAACTCTAAAATACCTCTCCATATCCTCCAACCAAGCACTACAACCACCATCTTCTTTGCATGCTAATGGCTGTATATTTTTTAAAAAAGATTCTCCCCTTAAAGTGTTCGACACCGAACAAGCCACATTTCTCAATTCTAGGGTCAGACCTTGAACAAAATCGGCAACAGTATGCTGTTCCATTTTTTTTTTTTTTTTTTTTTTAATTAGACTTATGAACAAGAGCAGAACACACACAAGATTGAATCAAAAGTCACCTACCTTTCGTTGATGTCTATGGTCGTCCGGCTGCTTTCTATTTTCGTCTTCTTTTTTCTTTTTCTTCCTCTATCTAGTTGTTTTTAATTCCGTCGAATTTCAATTGTCGCCGTGGTAACCAAGCTCGTATCTATCTGTTTTGTTGTTGTTGTTGTCTCAAAACAGCAAGTCACTAGGCACCAATTTGCGTATGTTATATATCGCCGTACGACGACAAAACAACAAACACGCATATATAAAAATATAAGGTTATATTTTTATTAATAACGACGAACCGTGTGGAATAGAGAACGGAAGGGTGAGAGGCACATAGAATGGGTTGACGGGAGTGTATTCTTGCCGTGGTGTTTCTCTGCTTCCACTGGCCGTTCTCTGCTGGCGAATCCGTGTGTCGAGGTCTTTATATAGTCATCTAGAACCGGGATTTTCCTTCCGGTTTTGCCTCGCCCACGCAACGCCCACGTAATTCTAAGAGACACCTGATCTGTTTGCCTCTGTAGCCATTTCCGCCGCTGTCGGAAATAAGGTCAAAACGACATCCGCTCCGGCCTCGACAGGATGTATTTCACAAACACCTGTCTTGTCGCTTCGCCGCCCCCTTCACCGACGGGAAACACCATCGCTTGCATCACTTCCTCGGGTGGGGCCAGATTGTTATATTACAATACCACAACTGTACGAAATAATAGTCTTTTTTATATTTTACAAATAGAAATGTTAAGCTGAATTGAGCAGAAGTTCGTATGGCTTGAATTTGCTATACTTGCAATAATATGAATAAAATTTGGATGACAATGCGATATAATGGTGAATGGAAGATAATTTGGTAATTTCTTTTTTGAGATAAGCGTAAACAGAATAAAGATTTTATTTCAACAAAATCTATATTAGCGAAATTTACGTTACGTAGATGAAAGCATGGATTTTACTTCAACTGTGTCCTTATAAATGTTAGATTATAAGTAATTTCAATTAAGTTTTGTTTCATTTATTTATTTATTCATTTCAAAATTTAACCAAATTTTTTCACTGCTAATTTAGCAAAAACAACCAGGTGATAAACTGAATTAACCTGGTTGTATATTAATCGTATGAGACTCGGAGATCATGGTTATATCAGATAGATAAATTGATACATTCATATATACTCATAGACAAGGATATAGGCAGAAGCCACTTTTCATAAATCCTGAGACATATTTGAGACGTACATGCGGAACATGGCAAAAAGTAACAAACCCTATATCATCAGTCAACAACCAGCTGATAAACTGAATTAAACTGGTTGTATATTAATCGTATGTGACTCGGAAATCATGGTTTTATCAGATAGATAAATTGATATATTCATATATACTCATAGACAGGGATATAGGCAGAAGCCACTTTTCATAAATCTTGAGTCATATTCGAGACGTACACGCGGAACATTGCAAAAAGTGACAAACCCTGTATCATCAGTCAACAACCAGATGATAAGCTGAATTAAACTGGTTGTATATTAATCGTATGAGAATCGGATATCATGGTTATATCAGATAGATAAATTGATGCATTCATATATACTCATAGACAGGGATGCAGGCAGAAGCCACTTTTCATAAATCCTAAGTCATATTTGAGACGTTCATGCGGAACATTGCAAAAAGTGACAAACCCTATATCATCAGTCAATTCATTTAACACCTATTTCTTTCTTTTACCAATTTGTTCTAGACGATTCTGATAGTTGTATCAACTATGCTCAACTTTGTTTCTCTTTCTACAAATTTGTTTTTGAAGCTGTCCACAATTCTTGGTCCAATCAACCGAAATCATTCTGCCCGTTCAAATCACCAGAAAGAAACTTTTGAAACAAATATCCCGCAGTCCGTTCGGAACAGGTCTCCAGTTCCCTAACACTAGAATAGAACATATAAATAACGAACAAATTGAAAAAACAAAAGTTGAAGGACGACGTCTAGAGCTTTGTGAAATTTGATCCCTTAGAATGATCTTATAGATGGATGACGCCGTGCCGACTAGAATAATTCATGACAAGAAGGCGTATGATCTTTTTATGAAGGCCGTCATCTCTAGCTGGAGCTGTCGTTTCTTTTATAAGACTGAAAAGCAGCAATGTCGATACACTGGTAAATATCTGAAAGATAAAAGAAAATGTGTAATGTTGACACATGTTTGGGAGTATTAGGTTTGTTATTCTTCCATTCAGGATGTGCGTTGTGGTGCATTGGATATCGGCTCGGAACGAGAAATCGGGGAGCCGAGTTCAAATTCTAGCTGAATTCATTGCCTTCACTTACGCTCAAATACCCTTGGGAAAGGTATTAATCCGTCTCTTCCTTCCAGTTATGGGTTAAATAACAGGACAGATTGGGTTCTATAGCCTTGGGCGGCAACCAATCTACCGCAGAAAGCAATGGCAACCTACTGCGGGATAATCTTCTGCCCAGTCAGTCATGTCTCTTTCGAGACATGATCGCCTAAGCGTGTATCATGTATGGCACTTTACTGACTGACTGATTCTTCCATTCATAAGCCTATTAAAAGTTTTCTCAGATACTTGTCGAACATTTGATAGGCAGATAAATGTATGTTGGGATTATAATGTGTATGCTTTTCAAAGGAGAGATTATCCTACAACTACTTATGATTATATATGCCAGTGTAGACGCACACACACACACACACACACGCACGCACATATATATATATATATATATATATATATATATATATATATATATATATGTACAGGGAGAGAGAGAGAGGGAGGCAGAAGGAGAGAACGATTCTCATCACACTATCCTTGAAGACTGCGCCTCTGAGGTCTCCTCCTAGGGAGAAGCGAGCATCGATGCTTTCCAACCAGGAAGTTCCAAATTCAACCTCATTTATTTACTTGATTCTCTCCTGCTTGCTCAGCTGCCATTGCCAATATGAATCACTTCTTCCGTTTTTATCGGAGCAACAAGTCTGACCATATATCCACCTTTTTTTCTCAGCTTGTAACGAGTGCAAGAGAATCCTAAATTATTCTGTTTGCTGATAGAATGAAGCAGCGTATAGCAGCCCGCAAGTTCGCTTCCAAAAACGAGTGGTGGCTCTGCAAATGTGTGTTAAACAACAGCAAGTTTCCCATCCCCACTGATGTAATCAATAAATTCGAAGTCCTCACTGCCACAGCGGTCAAGGTCGAGTGCTTTGCTCGCAGATTCTGGGGTACACACACCTAACTTCCCACCTAGAACTGAGGCTCAATTGAGTGACGTATACATAACCCACTCTCTGGTCTCTAACATAATTTGTAAGATTGTCCCCCATTAAGTCGAGCGAAGGTGACGGAATCCCAGTTGCTGTCCGAAAGTAATGTCTGTAGCTCCTTTCTCTAAAAACTCTGGAGAACCTTTAAATCTCTCTCATTATCCCCCTATTAGCCTCCTACCTTTTTCTGGCAAAGTGTCCGAGGTTATTATCGATGCCGAAGTGGTTCAACATCTCACAGCCTATTCTCCGATAAACAGTATATCTTTCGCTTCGTCAGGTCTACTGCTGATATGCTAACGAACATCACTGAATATCAGGCTCTCTGTAAGAACGGCGAAGTTCTTGATATCTTCAAAGCATTTAACACAGTTTGACATGCTGGCCTTCTGCGCAAGATACAGGGCTATGGTATAACTTCTATATGTATAACTTGTTCGATTTAATCGACTTATTCCTATCAAATCGGGTATTGAAGATCGTATCAAACTGGCATGCTTCGAGATCTTGTACGAACGCGAGGGTCCATCAAGGTCCTATCCTAAGTCAGACTCACTTTTTGATCTACGTCAACGATCTCTCTGATGTAATCATTTCCCAAGTAGGCATCTACACTGACGACACCACCATTTAATCCCGACTCATTAAGAAATTTGCCAAAGCTTACACAGTAAACCTCGCTGTTGATCTTGAAAGGGACCTCTAAAATGTGGTGGACCGTGGTAAGAAATGACTCGTAAATTTTAATGCTTTTAAAACGAACCTGCTCTCTTTTAACCACCATAGACAAGCACTCCTAACTTCCATCAGCAGAAATCACGCTAATTTTCCTGAATGCAATACACTGCATCAAGTGTACTGACTACATTGAATCAATAGCTAAATCCAATGCTAGGAAGTTCATATCACTGTGTTGGGCCAGGATAATTTTTGTTAGAATCCATTTTGCGCATATAAAAATCTGCTATCTGCCCGTGTATTGAATACTGTTGACATATCTGGTCGGGCGCCCTTGCTATTCATCTCGGGGTTCTAGACAACATTCAAAGGAGAATCTGCAAAGTAATCGATCCCGATCTGACAGCTCAACTCCAATCACTTTCTTAAGGACGGGATGTGGCTTCACACTGTTTTCTACAAATATTTTTCACGGCTTCTGCTCTAATGATCCTATCTTCCTGGTGCACCCACTCTGCATGAATTGACTCGAGCTACTAGACAGGTAACTAAGTCTTACACTTTTACAGTGAAAACACTCAAATTCTTCATTATCAATTTCTTTTCTTGTGTTTCCCGATTGTGGGACTCACTTTCGTGTACTTGCTTCTCTGATAGCTACAATCTTCAAGAGCTTAAGTGCAAAGTCAATTGCCGTCTCTTATCTTCTTGACTCCCATCTTTCTCGTATCATTTCTCCGACACATCCAGTATCTTGTTATTCTTCTATTTCCCTTTACTCTTACGTAACCCCCTTCACACTAATATTCCATCGTTCTTTTACCCATTCTCCGATACACCCTGTAACTTGTTCCTCTTTCTTTTCGCTCTCCTTGCATGTAGACACCTGCGCACCAGTGGAAGAATATATATATAACTTTAAAAGTAATAACACATATACACAGAGTTATATATATATATATATATATATATATATATATATATATATAATCATCCGAAGACAGATCTGTTTTGCTGTATCACAGCTCAACAGTAAGGTTAGACATCCGATTGCTTTTAGCCAGGATTGAAACCCGACTCAATTCACATCAGTCGGCGATTCTACCTATGGGCGCTTGGTAGAAGAATATATATATATATATATATATATATATATATATATATTAATATCTGTGTGTGTGTGTGTGTGTGTGTGTGTGTGTGTGTGTGTGTGTGTGTGTGAGAGAGAGTTTTGTTTAACGGCATATCAATCTCTGTGGGTTATTTAATGCCAAAAAGGTGGGGTTTTAAGTTATTTTCTTCATGTTATAATGAGAAGATTGATTTAGTTAGATTTGGCTAACTTTTTATTATTATTTCAGAAAACTGAAGATAACTTGTTTTTTATTCAAAAATGTATTGCGGGTAATAATTTTTTTTCTTTCAAAAATGTCTTATTTTTTTTCCTTTATAAAATGTATTGTTTCCAATATTTTTCTTTCAAAAATTTATATTTTTATATAAAAGTCTTTTTTTATGTATATATTTCTATAAAAGTGTATTTTTATACTTTCATAGTATGACCCCAGTTTGGGGGTTAACTATTTGCCTATAGCTGGGACCCTAACAGGTGCTAAAACTCCAGGTCAGGGTGGACCTGGGAACAACAGCAATTAAAATGTGGTCCTATGCTACACACAACCTCCAATCAGAGGCCTTACTGCCGGATGCAGTTTACCGTCATACCCACGACCGTGTGTTTGTTTCTTTATAGGGTATTGATGTGAACCCAAAGTGGGAGCCACGGAAGAAAAACACGGAACATGGGTTAGAGGTAAAGAAAGATAAATTAAACAGAAAGGTTACAAAGAATAGTGTAAGAGTAAACGGAGCTTGCTATCCAGTGTTGTCCGATATTGGTAGTAGTAGGCGGCTGCGCAC
Organism: Ascarosepion bandense; assembly: GCA_037127315.1. Lineage (NCBI taxonomy): Eukaryota > Metazoa > Mollusca > Cephalopoda > Sepiida > Sepiidae > Ascarosepion > Ascarosepion bandense. The sequence continues at coordinate 2,409,771 of JBBBDQ010000872.1, read as the reverse complement.
TGTTGGTGCTACAATATTTAGTCGGCCTTCCCACTTAAGGCGTAATGTGACACAAGGTCATTTTATGTGGGTCTTCCGGGCCATATAGCCCGGCCAAAAATATCTGTTATTCTCCAGTCGTGATTTTACCCTTTAGCGGAACCACGACTGGGTTAGTGCTCTCCGCCCAAAGGCAGAGAGCTGACAGTGTCAATAGTAGCACTACTAGTGCTACAATATTTAGTTGACTCTCCCACTTAAGGCAACATGTGACACAAGGCCAGTTATATGTGGGACTTCCGGGCCATATAGCCCGACCAAATATATCTGCCTGTTATTCCCCAGTCGTGATTCTACCCTTCGGGGGAACCACGACTGGGTTAATGCTCTCTGCCCAGTTTTTATAGTTGCACTTCTGGCGCTACATTATTTAACTGTCCCTCCCAGTCAGGGCAACATGTGACACATGGTAAGTTATGGCTGGGATTTCCGGGTTATATGGCTCGGCCAAAAAATGTCTGTCTATTTTTGCCCAGTCGTGCTTCTACCCTTCGGCTGAACCACGACTGGGTTATTGCTCTCTGCTCGGAAGCAGACAGCGCCCTCCATCCGAAGGCAGACAGCTGACAGTGTCAGTAGCAGCGCTCGTGGCGGTACACTATTTAGCCATCCCTCCCAGTAAGGGCAACATGTGACATATGGTCAGTTTTTATAAATGGGATTTCCGGGTTATATGGGTCGGCCAAAAAATGTCTGTCTATTTTTGCCCAGTCGTGCTTCTACCCTTCGGCTGAACCACGACTGCTCGGAAGCAGACAGCGCCCTCAGCCCGAAGGCAGACAGCTGACAGTGTCAGTAGCAGCGCTCGTGGCGGTACATTATTTAGCCGTCCCTCCCAGTAAGGGCAACATACTGGCGACCAGTAAAAGGACGCAGAGTACCGGAACCATATAATAAATGTATTCGAGAAGTTACAAGAATACGGGCTTAAGGTTAAGGAAGCAAAATGTGATTTTTTCTTACCAGAGATCAAATACCTAGGTCACATTATAAACAGTGCCAGTAGCAGCGCTCGTGGCGGTACTCCCATAATACTACTATTGAAATAGTAATATGGTACGGGAAGAGACCATGATGTAGGTAAGTATCTGTCTCACAACACCCCCGCTTCCAAGAGATTTCCTCGTTTTTTGTTTTTTTTTGCTTTTTTTTTTTTGAAAGGAAAAAAAAAGTAAAACTGTTAATACTTCTTCCTCTTTGGGATTCACGTCGAGTGGTTGATTGAATTTTCTCTTTCTCGCCGAGCGTCGTATTTCCGGAGAGACGTGGAGCGTGTCAAGATCAAAATGTTCGAATATTACGTCAATCAGCTCTTCGCGGATATTTTGTGGTGCTTTCTCAGATTTATTCAAACGGCATTTACTAAGCTGGTATATATGGCGTTTGTGAGTGTTTTTCGGTCCCTGGACAATATAGAACAATTCGCCAATTCTCTGTTTGATGTTGCCTACTTCCCAGAATGTAATGTTGTTTTTGTAAGCCTTAAAAGGGACTTTGTCGCCAGGATTAAAGTATTTCTTAGGGAGCGAGACAGTTTTCTTGAACTTCGCTTGCTGTGGAATGAGTTTATCAATAACGGACTTGATTTTTCTTGCAAACATTATTTCTGCAGGCGAACGTCCCATAGGCGTGTTAGGATTAGAGGTTATCCTATACACCTGCATAAACTGTTGTAATGCTCTATCCGTCGGTGTGCCTAGTGCCTGTTTTAGAGTTCTTTTTGGATCCGGCCGATGAGCATCTCTGTTTATAATGTGACCTAGGTATTTGATCTCTGGTAAGAAAAAATCTCATTTTGCTTCCTTAACCTTAAGCCCGTAATCTTGTAACTTCTCGAATACATTTATTATATGGTTCCGGTGCTCTGCGTCCTTTTACTGGTCACCAGTATATCATACAAATAGGCTGTTGCGTAGCCAAGGTCGCCCAGCATGGCGTGCATGACCCCAAAAGCCAGTCTGTTATATTTGTACAGACCTTTATGAGTGGTTATGCAGAGCAATTTGGAACTTTCTTCATCCACCCCTATCTGAAGGTCTGAGAGGTCTATTTTGGAAAAAAAAATTCCGCTATTCAATTTGTTGAAGATTTCTTCAGGGCTTGGCAGGGGATAATGGTGATCCTGGAAGGCATCGTTTAGCTCTGTGCAAAAATCTGCGCATACTCGTATTTGGTTGGACTTCTTTTTGACATAGACCGTAGGTGCTATCATTTTAACTACCCATTTGTTAAAATCTGTTTTTGATAAAATACCCGCTTGTTCGAGTCTAACTAATTCTTTGCTGATCTGCTCTAGAGCAGCGAAAGGGACATTCCGTTTCTTTTTGAAAACTGGTCTTGCACCGTTCTTCATATTGAACTTAGTTTTTAATTTAGGACATTTCCCAAGGCCGCCAGAAAAAAACATGGGGAAATTGTTGTTTGAGTTCCTTTTTGAGATTTTCCGAATTGGAGGTTGTACTTTCTATTTTTCGGCAAAAAATGCTCATTGGGCAATCTCATAGATTGAATTTTTCTATCCAATCCGTTCCGAATAGGTTATCCGAAATTTTTAGTACGTAGGCTTTCAGCTTTTTTGGAACTCCATTTAATGTTACTGTAAGGATCACCTCGCTTAAGATGTTAATATTCTCGCCAGTTACGGATTTTGCTGTTTTATTTGTCTTTAATAGGGACGGCTTGTTTAACTTTCGCCAAGTACGCCAGTTGATGATCGATAGGTCAGAACCCGAATCAAGCAGGAATTTTATAGAGTTATTGAAAATATCGAGAGTCACATATTTTCTTAAATTCCTATCGACTATGTTGTCTGATTAGGCTTGCCTAATTTTACTTTTGTGTTTCCTCGTTTTGTTGGCGTAGTTATACTGAGTTAAGGTTTTATTGCAATTTTTTCAATATGTTTTCTTCTTGGATGGACAGATTTTCATCCAATGCCATTTTCCACAATGGTAACATGGTTCGTGAGGTTTCTTTAGCCTATTCGTGTTTTGCGCGATTTAAAACATGAGATTTGCCTTTCGTCTTTTTACGGGAGATAAGAGGTTGAGTTGCTTCTGGTTTTTTCTAATCTGAGCCACACCTGATTCCTCGATCGTTTTTGAGTCACACTTGACAGAAATTACTCTTTGACAATCCTCTGCCAATTTTTGGAGAGTCAATCCCTGTTCCTTTTCGTGTTTGGTAAGTACCCGACGTCTGACCTCGGCGTCTTCTACTGATACTAGACCTTGTGCAAATATTAAGCACTTAAATCGTCGTCAGTCAGCTCGGCTAGTTTGAAATCATTACAGAGCTTGTTTACCGACGCTGCAAACATTAGAAAATCTTGCTGGTTGTCCTTGACTGTGTTCAGGCATTTCCAATGTTTGCGGAACAAGGTTATGTTAAGCCCGAATAGTTCCGAAAGGAGCTTAATAGTCTCTGAAAAATTCAGGTCCGTAGTTTTCTTGGGTAATGTGTAGTCTACAAACCTCATGTGTTCAATAGTTCCTAGTTTTCTTAATAACAGATGTACATTTTTCTCACAAGTCCATTGTTCACAGTCTACGTTGAAAATATCTTCATAGCGCCTGTAAAAAGCCTCTAATGTTTTTGTCTTTCTCTGGTGCGTATTCGAATGTTTCAATCGAGTTGTAGATTGTACTCTGGGAAAATGAAGTATCTTTTTCAGAGTTTTTAGATCCGTTAAATGAATTTACAAATAATTCTTCAAGTTGTTTTTGCTGTAGCAATGTTTTCTGAAGTGTAAGTTGTTGGAATTCTATTTGTTGTTTATCTAACACCATAAACAATTGTTGCTGTCTTTCCTCTGATTTTTGTTGGTAGAGTTGCTGTCTTTCTTGGCTTTTTATTTTATTTTTTTTAAAAACTCACTTCGGTGAATTTAAGGAGAGGGTAATTTTATGCACGAGACTTGTTTTTAAACACTTTGTTGAATTCGCAACTTGGTGAATAGTTTTTTCGAACTTGAGTCAAACGTAGTACTTCGAGCTCTTGAGTTTATCAGTTTGTTCTGTACACAATCTGGGTTTTTTGTAAGCAGTCGTTCTCGATACTTAGTTGCTCGGTTATTGTTTGCACCTACTTGAGTAACCTTGAATATTATTTGTAAAAGTTAGCTATGTACTGCGTTTCGTTCGCTGGTGTAGTAATGCCAGCTCAAATTCTAGTTCAACAGTGATGTGGGAACCAGTGGGGTTAAACGAGTCCTCTGTCGATACTGATGTGGGACTGGGGCTAGAAGTTTCGGCATGAGTGCGTGTCTCGAATTCTCTGTCGCCACTGATGTGGAGCCAAAGTGGGGGCCACGGAAAGAAAACACGGAACACGGGTTAGAGGTAAAGAAAGGTATATTAAACAGAAAGGTTACAAAGAATAGTGTAAGAGTAAGAGGAGCTTACTATCCAATGGTGTCCGATATTGGTACTAGTGCTACTCCCATAATACTACCATTCACATAGTAATATAGTACTGGAAGAGACCATAATGTAGGGTAGTATCGGTCTCACAACAGGTATGTATGGATGGAATAAAATTCCGTATCCAAAAAAACATTATTTTTTAAAAAGTACTCAATACAAAGTAGAGCTATTAATATATATTCAGAATTTATAACATAAATATGTTATAATATTACTACCAAAGTACCTTTTTTGTTTCGACACTACCTGTGAGGTATAAAGTGATGGTGTTTGTTTCAAATTGAAGAGATTTAAAAGGTTCAAAAACTAACCAAAACCCCTTAATCAGGGAGACATTGTTACATAGACAGTGTGGACCAAACAAAATAAAATAATTTCTAATTTGAAGAATACAAGAACAGATTCTAAAAACAATTTATTGGGGCATACATATTGATATTTGATTAAAACAGAGATCAGCATTATTAATTGACTATTAGATTCACTTTACTTAACTTTAAAAAGTAAAACGTTTTATATCGGATCTACTAAAAACCAGTTCAAAATCAACACGCACTATCGTTCAATAATAGTTGTTATAAATACAGTACTTTGTTATCCAAGTATTTTTTGTGTTTAAAGGAAAAAACAAAACCCTTACTGTTAAATGGAAAGTTATTACAAAGGCTGGAACTTGTAATTCCCTCCGTGGACCTTGCTATCTTTGTCTCAATGAGAAGTTAGAAATTATCAGATTTAAGGACAAAGTTAACTTGTTATACCAGAGAAATAAACTTACTGTTCATTATAAGCATAGTTCATTATTTTCTTTATAATATGGGTTTTAATATTACGAATTCATGTATACTATTTTCACTGTAGTCAAATTTTATTTGCTAGGCATTTTCATCTAATTAATATTTGCTAGGCATTTAATTCGGCATATATTATCATATTCATATTTGCTTAGTATTTGATCTAACATTGACTGTCAAGTTATATAGTTATTAGGTATTTAATCTAACAGTAATTATCATATTAATATTCGATTGATATTAATCTCGCATATACAATCTGGATAATATTTAACACGTTTTTATTATTGCACTGATCGACAAATTAATATGTAATAACTATGGTTCTCAGGGCATTAATTTCATATTGTTTCTGAATTTTTTATTAGTGCCTGGTTTTAACTGTTTGTATAAATAGGTCCAGTTTTTTTTATTTATTTATCAATTTTTATTTTTTTTAATCGAACAGACGATATATATATATGTATGTGTATGCATGTATATATTTGTATGTATATGTATATACACATAGATTTATATGTGTGCATCTATATATATATGTATATATATTCATATTTCTTTGTGTATATATATTTGTGTGTATACATGTATGCGTGTCTATATATATATATATATATATATTTGTTTTTCTTTAATCCGAAGTGGAAGAGTAGGAAGGTAGATTCCAAGAACCTGATCCTAATTAATATTAAAAAAATTTTAACATTAAACAGTGATGCAGGCAGAGAGCTCAATGTATTAAGTATTAAGAATACAGAGCCAATATAAATTAGAGAAAATTTTCAAAATTCAAAGGTGTCGGATGTACATTTCGACATAGTATCTCTAATAGAGATTCTACGTCACGTCAGTGACATTGTTTTGTTCCCAATGGCGAAGGCCCTGGGGTAAAGTTTGGAAGGGTTTTAGGTTAACAACGGTCACAAAGTACAACAGGACAGAGATGTTAGTGGCGGGGTTACAGGGTGTTGAAACGGTATATTTAGGAAGGGGAGGAATAGATTTGAATGTAATATCTTAAAAATTTTTAATTAAGTTTATCCATTACAGGAAGTCATGAATTTAAAGTTATTAAAGAAATATATATATATATATATATATATATATATATATATACGGATTTGGTAAAGGAGTTCATATTTTATAAAGATAGACAACTAAAGGAGTTAAATTGTTAAATTACTTTTTTAAGGTTAAGATTTTCGGCTGTTTGAAGGGGTGTATTTAGGCGGGAAGGAATGGGTTTCAATATAAGATTTAAAATTTTTTTATTTCAGTATATATATATATATATATATATATATATATATATATATATAGTAATAACAATACTAATATTAACAGAACTAACTCTGCCAAAACTAGTAATAATTAAGCTATAATTTAAATCGTCTTGAACAGCCCACCGAGGACGAATCCGGGGAGAAAAAGGGGAATTAAAAAAAGAAACAAACGAAGTACTTGAGCAAAAAGTCAAATACTCGTAGGAAAGAAAAAAAAACCCAAGACGAAAATCCTAACACTGAAGCGCTCAATACGAAAGTAGAACAATAAAGACAGAAAATCTAAGCAAGTGTGCTTATATATATAAAAACACACATACATAAATATATATATTTCAACAAATGGGCATATGCACATTTTTGTATACTTGAGGATCTGAATAATACATTCAAATGCATATAATTTCTTAGCTTTTCCATTTTTCGATTGTAGACCTTAAATAACGAGACTTCTGTCATCTGTCATAGATAAGAAAAGATATAGGTTTCCATGTCATCTATTGTCATATACACATTTCTATCTTTTTTATCTCTCTCTCTCTCTCTCTCTATATATATATATATATATATATATATATATACTTATTTATAAATGGAAGTTTGTCTCTGTGTGTGTGTCTGTGTGTATGTGTGTCCGTTACCTATAGACTCCAAAACGGCTGAACCGATTTTCTTGAAAATTTACACAGTTGTACTATAAGTGTCTGCGAGTGTTCTTAGCTATGTTTTGTGTCGAGGTACGCCCGATAAATATCGAAAATCGATGATCGAAAAAATTGGGTTATAGAACGAGTGGTCCGATTTTAATCAAATTTGATACACTCATAGATAAAGATATAAGAAACGATATTCAGAAGTTTCGAGGTTGCAGTTCTTACAGTAGTACAGAAAATCGATATATATATATATATATATATATATATATATATATATATATATAAGGCAAGATGTTTGTGTGTGTGTCTGTTTATCTGCCTGTATGTCTGTATTTTTTTCAGACCTTTTATTTTAGTTTTTACTTCGGGTTTGGCTCTAAGTAGGTATAATTGTAGTTCTTAGTCTAAGCCATGACACCATTTACTCAGAGGCCTTATTTAGCCTTCAAAATTCAATTTACGACGAAAAAAGCTTATTTGATGTTGATACAAGGAAATCAAAAATTGACTTACATCCATTCATTTTTCTTTCAGTCTACGGTTTCGCTTTAACTGGAAACAACTCTTGCTTTTTAGGTCTTTCGTGCCAACGTCTAAAGAGTCTGAGCTCCTGGACCATGGATTAGTTTTAAAGCTTTCATTACACCCGAGCAACGCCGAGTTATACTGCTAGTATATATATATATATATATATATATATATATATATATATATATTATGCGGCAAAAGTAGCGCCTTTTTTCCAGCTGAGGTGGTTAGAGCGATGTTTGAATGGCGATCCTGATCCCCAGATCTAATATCTCCAGATCTTTTCTAGTGGGCTGTACTGAAAGATCCTGTTAATACTTTCAAAGTGAAAACAATTCCTGAATTAAAACAATCTTATAAATTTTCTGATATTAATGTAGAAATGTTCCAAACGATTTGCAGAAGTTTTGTTGATATGGTTCATCATTACATTGAATATGAAGAGGAGCATTTAGAATATGTTAAATTGTTTGTTAATCATAAAAACATGCTTTAATGTGACAACACGTACTAATTTTCTTAAACTATTGTAATATAAAAGTTAAAAAATAAAAAGAGACGTCACTTTTGCCGAACCATATATATATATATATATATATGTGTGTGTGTGTGTGTGTGTGTGTGTGTGTTTATGCATTATGTGGATGTATGAGCGTGTGTGTATGTACCAAAATGGATAGACAAATGAAAGAAATAATGAAGTAAAGAAAGATAAGTTTATGAATATTTTGAAATGTCAGTCAGTTAAGTGCCATACGTGATAAACGCTTGGGCGATCATGTCTCGAAAGAGACATGACTGACTGGGCAGAAGATTATCCCGCAGTAGGTTGCCATTGCTTTCTGTGGTAGACTATTTGCCGACCAAGGCTATAGAAACCCAATCTGTCCTGCTATTTAACCCATAACTGGAGGGAAGAGACTGATTAATACTCAAGTAAGTGAATGCAATGAATTCAGCTGGAATTCGAACTCGGCTCTCCGATTTCTCGTTCCGAGCCGATATCCAATGCACCACAACGCACTATTTTGAAATGTACAGGATACATTTCTAGATCATTTATAAGTACTTTTATAATTCAAATGTCTATATTCAAAATAGAGATTCGAAAAAACAAAGTTTGATGTATATGTTTATATATCCATATTTAAGACGTTGTTATACGTATGTACTGACACGTATATGTTAGTGTTTTTTGTTGGGTTAGGTGAGAGAGAAAAACAAATGGAGAAGCATAAGTTTATATAAATATATATGACACGCCTATATTCGTAAATATATCGCGTGCATACCAGGGTCTTTACATACCAGGGTCTTTTGTGTATACGCGTGCCGATTATCTCATTCTATAGAAAGAAAAAAAAAACAGATAGAGAATTTCAATGAACCAATTTCTTCCATGAGAAATGTCGTTTTTCTTCCATTCAGTTTCGAATAAGCGAATGCACGAAGCAAGCCTATTCTTTCTTTCTCTTTCTTTTTGAATCAAAATGAATACAATTTGAACTCCGATGTGTCCCTCTGAATAGAATCACATGTTTTCCATACGTCTTCTTTTAAAATTCCTTTCGAAACACATAATTTCGTGATAACAATAATACAGCAATAGAATCTATACTTCTGTTTTTATTTCAAAGACTTTTTTGTGGTTACGATGATGAGGGATTTTTTTCCGTTTCTTAAATATATAAATACTATCAGATAGAAATTGAATCTTTTCTTCATATCCCCATGTGGTCTTGGATTTTACCCCACCCATATGGTCTGAGAGCCTCGTATGAGTCCACCGTTTAAAATAATATATATATATATATATATATATATATATATATATATATATATATATATATATATAAAATGGGGTGGGTACGTACAGCTTTTACTGCTCTGTTTAAATAAAAAGACCATTTTTTCTAGATACAAAGAGAAACTTTATAAATATATATGGATATATGAATCACGACACACTGGTTAAATACAGATGCTTCGCATATATAAGTGGAATAAAAAAATAAATTTATAGAGAGAGCTAGAGTATGTTTTAGCTTTTGTTTTTTGTTTGTTTGATTTTTTTTCAAGTAACAAATGGATAAATATCATTTACTCCCATTAGCGTTTACGTAGCCGTATGCGCGATGAATTATTTTCAACCCGACAGTCCCTCTCCCTCATACGAAACGTCACCAATTTTTCACTGGCTTATCGCTATTCCAATTGTAAACGTTCATACGAGCTATATTCTTTAGTTCCTGCATTTTAGAATTTACGGTCCTGGGCATGACGGTAAACTGCATCCGGCAGCATGGCCTCTGATTGGGAGGTTGTGAGTTGTATGGAACCACCTCTTAATTGCTGTTGTTCCCAGGTCCACCCTGACCCGGAGTGGTAACACCTGTTAGGGTCATAACTATAGACAAATACTTAACCCCCCAAAGTGGGGTCAAGCACTTTGAAAGTATAAAAATACTTTTATAGAAATATATACATAAAAAAGACTTTTATAGAAAAATATACATTTTTGAGAGAAAAATATTATCAACAGTACATTTTCGAAGAAAACATTATTCCCCGGCAAAACATCTTTTAATACAAAACTTTTCAGTTTTCTAAAACAATGAATAAAAACAAAATTTTTTTATGAAAATCTGACTAAATCAATCTTTTCACTATAACCAAATATTATACGAAATACCCTAAACCCCCCACTTTTTTGGTATTAAATAACCCACAAAGGTTGATATGCCGTTAAACAAAATTCAAACCGACCGAAAAACTCAAAATTAGAATTTTACATCTAGGAAATACTATGCCGCATACAAAAGGTTGAATCATCTGCATTACCTTCGCATTCTTTTGGTAAGAAAATTTCTGAAAAATCAGAAATTTGTGCAACAGACTTCTCTATAATCATAATCTTTTCAAGTCTAAGACAAATCATCCTATATATCTTATATATACTTAAAGTCTGTACTCACTGTTACTGGTTTCCATATTTAATTCATATTTATGCATTGTCAGCTTACTAGATTTTGTGGCTTGTCACATGCACTGATTTCTTAAGTTTTCGAATTTTCCAGTAATATTCTCAGTCTATTGTTCCAACCTCATTCAGCAAGAGGCAGATGTGACCTTCCTTTTCCTTCCATATATGGTCAGACACGCTTGATTTTTTTTTAATTTCCCTTCATATTAAGGCTTTACGATTTTCCTGTAGTTTTCATGCCACACCTACATGTGATGGCGTACACACAGTCCTTGATCATGTTCTCCTACACTGGCGGTCTTACTCGGAAGAGGCGTCTTGAACCCCTTTTGAAGGATGTTCTGATATAATAAAGACCACAGATCTTTTGTATTTTTTTGATAATCCCTTCACATAGATCAAGGATATTTTTTGAGTGTTGTTATCCTCTTACGCTCTTCTTTGCCAATTTGTTGGAGTTGCTGTCATGTAGCAAGGGTAGATGTAAGTTTGTACAGTACTGTTTATACTGACCAATTTTGTTTATATATCTCTGGGTTGCCACTTTTAACTTTTTTAAATGTTGTATGCAGCGGACGATCTCTTTCTTGACACTGTATGAACATGAGGTATTATCTGGTAAATTTTAGCTTACGGTATACGAATGTCTTAAACTCATGCTTTGTTTGAGATATTACTAGGGTCCTTTAATAAATAAGGTGAATTTTTCGGCATAATGACTTCTAATACAGATAGAAGCTTACTTTTTTTTTTCCTTTACTTCTTTTTCAAGGGGATTTAATTTTTTTGCAGATTGAAAAAAAACTTTGAGAGTTTTAAAGATTAACAAAGATGGCCGACCAAGAAACGTTCTCCAGGATTGAACAGGGGTCAGTTATCAAGTTTTTGGTTGCTGGAGGGTGAAAACCAGTTGAAATTCATAGGAGAATGTCAACTGTGTATGGTGCCACATGTTTCAGCCAAAGACTGTCTACAAGTGGACTAAATTGTTTAAAGAAGACGGAGCAGTGTTGAGGATGAAGACTGGCCTAGGAAGCCTACAGAAGTGAGGCCTCTTGAGGTGATCAAATCAGTCAATGACCTCATTCAGTCTGACAGAAGGGTGGCAGTTGATGACATTGCAAGAGCTTTGAGCCTATCTGTTGGGACAGCACACAAAATTGTCCATGATGACCTTGCCTACTTGAAGGTCAGCTGCCGGTGGGTGCCAAAGATGCTTACTGCAGAGCACAAACAGAAAAACTGGACTTGAAATTGCTCCTCCATTCTCCTTACAGCTCTTCATACTTTCACCTGTTTGGTCCCTTGAAAGCGTTCACGAGAGGCACGAAGTTTGAAAGTGACGATGAAGTCAAAAGTGCTGTGAGCGATTAGCTGAGACATCAGTCCAGAAATTTTTACACTGAGGGAATACGGAAGATTGTGCACATATGGGAAAAGTGTCTGACACTGCTCGGAGACTACGTTGACAAATGAAAAAAAAGTAAGCTTCTATCTGTATTAGAAGTCTTTATACCAAAAGATTCACATTATTTATTGAATGACCCTCGTAGTACATCCAGTAATGATAGTTTGTTGTTGTTTTCTCTCTCCATTGTGAACTCCATTGATAGTCGTATTGATTTCAAATGGTTCAATATTAGCTGAATATAAAACTGGTGCAGCTAGAATATGACGATATCATCTACCTATCTCTGCCACATAGTTGCCTTTAATGAGGATGATTCAAATACCTTTTACTCGAAGTATTCCATGTATATGCTAGCCATTGCTGGTGACAATAGCAAGCCTATTACTAAACCTTAATCTTTCATCCTGCCGATATATATCTGATGCCATTCTGATTTTTGTGTACAGAAAGTCTGTATATCCATCAGGTTGTATACAGGTATGTTCTCCTAGGGATAAGTCCTTAGCCAGTCTATCCCTACAGTGTCTTCTTCGTGGGTACATTGGTGAAGAAAAACACCATGTCCAGGTTTACCATCTGGTTGAGTCTTCGGTTATTTCCACTAAGTGGGTGAAGTTTCAGACATATGGTGATGGCTTTCTTATTAATGGGTCAATTATATCCACAAAAAAGGGTGGCACACAGAACCTGGATTCTAACAATTGTCCTGGGGGAATTCTGTCTTTGTGGAAGACCATATATATGAGGTAACTTGCTATAACGTTGTGACAACTACATAAATATCTTAATGGGAAGTGGAATAGGATCTGCGACAGTTTTCTTTCTGTTTTCAGTTGACGAAATAAAGGCTTCGGTTCGAAATTCCAACGCATATCATTTTAAGAAGGCCGTAACGTCGCGAATATGGCAATAAAGATGAGGACAATAGTCCGAACAATATATATAGCATAAATTTCGTTAATGTTGATTTATTCTGGGCGTTTTTTAAGACAAGTGCTTCATTCAATTTAAATATTATATCTGGCTTATGCTGATGACAACCATTTGCTCCTGTTTCGATGCTAAGATTGATTAGTTCGATGATTTGAAATTGGTGGCTGATCTAAAAAATGACCTTTAGTCTGTTGTTAACTGGGGCAAAGAATATCTTGCTATATATATATATATATATATATATATGTGTGTGTGTGTGTGTGTGTGTGTGTGTGTGTGTGTGTGTGATTTCTAAAAGAAAATTGCTTTCAATTGATCATCAGATTCAGTCAGTCAGTTAAGTGACATACGTGACACACGCTTGGGCGATCATGTCTCGAAAGAGACATGACTGACTGGGCAGAAGATTATCCCGCAGTAGGTTGCCATTGCTTTCAGCTTATATTTTCGTGATTTATTGACTATTATATGTTTTATATTTATTTCCTGAGCGTTTTTGGCCTAAGTTCAGCTGGAATGTAAAAATGCATCAAATTATTTCCAGGGCAAATTTATGCATAACTTTTCCAATATCTTCTGTGCGTTTTTGGCTTTCGTATTCTTTCCTCTATGCTTGTATAAAATAAATACCTACTAGGATCATACAAGCATAGATGAATGTGTTCTAAGTTCTTTAAATAACTCATTAAAAAATTTTCGATTGTTTAAAAATTTCATTCAAGCGTTTGAAAACCCGTTATTTAAATCGCCTGAAGATACCGAAAGGTTGAAACCTAGGTTGCAGAAATAATTCATTTCCAAAGTAAAAATATTCAAATGTTCGAAAATATAATTGTATTGAACACTTTTGAATACATCTGTGTACTGCTCTAATTTAATTATGACAAAAAACTTACTAACTATATATATATATATATATATATATATATATATATATGTATATATGTAGTCATCCGCAGACAGATCTGTTTCGCTGTATCACAGCTCATCAGTACGGTTAGACAGCCGATTGCTTTTAGCCAGGACTGAAACCCAACCGAATTGACATCTGTCGGCGATACTACCTCTACCTATATGAGCGCTCGGTATAATTTTAGCGAGTCACATAACATGTAAACACACACCAGTAGCTAAGAGTGTTCTAATTCATTATTGAATGAACGATGCGTAGATGCCAGAGTAGCTATTGTTTTTTTAAAGTCTACCATTCTTCCAGAGTGGTATGAGAGCGTATTAATGAAAAACAAAAACGTTTGATGAAACAAACGGACAACATGGCCAAATCTGCATTCCCTAGGATTAGGGAAAACCGTCAAAAAATCTGATGTGTCTTATCCACGTGGTCAAGTAGTCGAGTTGTCAAGACACATTAAATCTGTTGACGGTTTCCCCTAGTCCTAGTGGACGCAGTTTCGAATCCTGCCCGAGGACGTATATTTTCCTAACATAAGTTGTGAATATTCAGGCTGATGAGTATATATAAATAGTCTGTTTAATTATAAAAAAAAAACAAAGTATCTACAAAGTAGAGTATCTATCAAATACGAGTATCCATTAAAAATATGTCTGAGTTGCAACATCTTCTAAAATAAAACTGGGCATTACGTTTACTCGAGTGAACTTGTTAAAAATATTGAACTTACATATCTTAGTTAAAAATAATAATAAACATCATAAAAGATACAATATAAAATCGTTTAAATACGATAAAGCTTTTTATTTTATGATTGCATTTATGCCATAAACAGTCGCTGTATCTAAACTTATTTATAAATGGAACTTTGTGTGTGTGTATGTGTGTGTATGTGTGTTTATGTCCGTTACCTAGACTCCGAAACGGCTGAACCGATTTTCTTGAAAATTTGAAGCCATAAATGCTAAACAATAGAAACTAAAAGGCTCGGTTACTAATACATTGGATTTGTAGATGAAGTATTGAGAGTTGGTTTGAACATGGTTTGAGATGTGAAACTGATAGTCACCATTCAGTATTGATTTATACGTCTACAAGTATTTATAATCGTCGCTGATGGCGGATGTTTTTGTGTTAACGTCCTTGTAACCTCTCTGAAGATGGCGCATGAGAGCAGAAAGCTTAGAACCAACTTATTAAAAAAATATCCAAATGTTGGTGATTTTTTTGTCTTTATTTTCAACTGAAAGTAAAGCCAAAATACGATGTTTAGAACAGCTCATGATTAAACATAATAGACATTCATTGTCTCTTATATTTAACAGTATATGTTTAGAAAATCATCTGCTACATCGATACACTAAATTTAATATATATATATATATATATATATATATATATATATATATATATATATATATATGCGTGTGTGTGTGTTGTATGTGTGTGTGTATGTACCTGCGTGCGCGCATGTGATTTAATACTAGATTATTTTTAAAAAGTTCGTAAAATTTAAATTGATCATGCACAAATTCAAAATTTTGAATGAAGGCAATATATATATATATATATATATATATGTGGTGGGGGTATAGAAATTGTGGTTTTAGCATTACACAACTCAGGCATTGCCAAATGTGTATAATCACGCCTATCATTTAAGTGCCATACCTGAAACACGCTTGAGGGATCATGTCTCGAAAGAGACATGACTGACCTGGCAAAAGATTATCCCGCAGTAGGTCGGCATTACTTTCTGCGGTAGAATGTTTGTCAGCCAAGACTATAGAATCCAGTCTGTCCTGTTATTTGACTCATGGCTGCAAGGAAAAGACGGATTCATACTTTTCCCAAGGATACTTGCGTATAAATGAATGCAATGAATTCAACTGAAATTCGAACTCGTCTCCCAGATTTTTCTTTTCAAGACGGTATCCACTGCGCCACAACGCCTAGACACTCCTATAAATGCATATAATTCTCATTCGTTTATATGTATTTCTCTCTCAGCCTTACTGAGTGTGATTTATATTAATACTCTTCTATTTCTCCATTTCCATACATGTATATACGTGTATGCATAAATCTGTGTGTGTGTGCGCACGCGCGTCATATATATTTCGAATTCCAACATAGCTCTGCAAAATGTACCACAGAATGTAAAGTCATGTGTGTGCGAACACATGGTGTGAGAGAAATTGGGATATTTTAAGCAAGAATACATTGAATATAAATCATTTATCATTTACTCCTTTTAACTTATTGAAGCATTGTAGTAAAAAAAAATGTATATACAAATTTATTCTTTCTTTTTACTCTTTGAATATGTTTTGCCTAAAAAGTGTTTCTTGCAGTAATGGTGTTTCTGTGTGAATACAGAAAAGATTTTCTTTGTAGTTGGCCATTCTAACAAACTGTTCGCTTTCGTAACGTTCCATAATATTTTTTTAATGTCATTGTCTGGTAAAGCATAAAAACGCTGAAATACGCTACAAATAATCTGATGAGTCGATAAGTATATTATTAAATGGGAAGTAATATCTGCCTTTTGCGCAGTTCTTGTAAACTAATCTGACTTTGTTTCTCTTTGCATGCTCTGTTCTGACGGCTGTATCTAATTATTTATTCTCTTATGTGTGCTTAATGTATAATAGTATCCGAAACAAAAGTGAAGATGGTGAGACAAAAAATTATTAACGACACGTTTTGTAACAGCACCAGCTCACTTAGGCTTTTCCAGATTAGAATGAAAAAATAATAAAATTATGTTATGGGGACTCACCCATATGGCACATGAACTCGTTCAAGCTATATATAAGTAGCAGTTCTGCTTTATAGAACCAGATTATGAATAAAAGTAACCGGGAGAATAAAAGCTGAATCTTTTCCAGTAGATAACTCTGACGGCCAGACTAAACAGTCACGCTAATAATCTCTCATATATTTGTACTAATATCTTTGTAATATATTTGTTTAAACTATTTCGTCGTTGTGTCTTTATTTTTAGCCCAACAGGACCACAACAACTTGGTGATGAAGTTATAACAAAACTGTATTAGAAAAATATATTGGGACTTCTGAAAATAATGAATAGTCTTAAATCAAATTAAATTAGATATGTTACCACTTCTAATGTCCAAAAACACGAGAGTGTCTGACCACCCGTTATTTGTTTGTTTCATATATATCAGAGGTATTTTTTTTTAATCGTATCACCCCAAGCAAGGCATTCCACTGCCACTATAGCGCAGGGGGTTACATAGAGCGATTGGGTATAGGAAATGTCAGAAGGAGGGTGATAGACGACTTAGGATGTACATAGGGAGAGAGTTGGAGAGAGTTAGTGTGTTAGGAAGTGTCTATTGATTCTACATTTAAACTCCTGGAGGTTGTAGCCGTCGGGGAAGCAAGCATGCGGTAGGGTATTTCACAGGCGGGAAGTGCGAGGAAGGAAGCTGTTGGAGTAGAAATTGATTTTATATTTCATCGGTCTCACTGTAAAAGGGTGGGACCTAGTTGCCTAGTATCTCGTGCAAATTCACATCTAGTGGGCACCAGTGATTTAAGTTCGTCAGAGCAGAAGCCATGAAAGTATTTATAGAAGAGGCACAGGGAAGCCACGTCACGCCGGTGAAAGAGTGACTGCAGGCGGTCAGCCAAGTCGGTATCAATCACATTACAGATTCTTCGCTGTATTTTGTCAAGAAGCCCGAGGAGAATAGCAGGGGCACCCGACCAGATGTGGCAGCAGTACTCAATACACGGGCGAATGGTAGATTTATATAAGTGCAGCATAGATTCAGATTTGGTATCGATGGTTTTTAAAACAGACCATTAAAACTAGAGAGTGTTTTTCTCATACATATATCATTCTTTTGTTGGTCTTCAAAGCCATGATCCTCTCCACCTTTCTTTACGTTTTCAAACCAAGGACTTTGTATCGTAGAGATATCGATCCTCTAGAGCGGTTCCAGCAAACGAAGTTTAGTAGAATCTATCACCTCAGTTGGGAGGACTGCATCGCCAACAACGATCTCTCTCGGAAATCTCATCTCAGCATCACCTTTGATGGGCGGGTTACGCGTCCAGAAAACGTCCTTTTCGACTCCCATGCATCCTCCCTGTTAGGAGAACTCGCCAGCGCCAAAAAGTTATGCGGAGGCCCAAAATGACACTTCAAGAAGCAGTTGAAGACATCCCTGAAACTGGTAAACATGAATTCTGTGATCTTGAAAACCGATTCTGCAAATTGGCCTTTATGGCATAAGACCATCCGAGGACGTGAGAGCAAGACTTTCTACCCCAATAGTCAACTTCCAAAATAGTTATCTTATTTACAGTATAAATATCCCTAAAATCAGAAGTTATGCTGTGATTTCAAATTAGGGATCAAATGTCATAGTAATGTTGGATGGCATTCAGTTTTCACATAAAGTTCAATTTATTTTCTTTATTTTAAGAATTTACAGGAATTTAAATCTATTAAAGGTAGAAGATGAAATGAATTTTGTTTACCTTGATTTGTGCCAAAGAACAAACAATTAAAAATTTTTACCAAATTTGACGTACAGGTCAACGCATGCAAGGGGGAACGAAGTCAGTTTGGGTCTCAAAAACTTTGCAAAGACAGATATCACCACACATTTAATAATATACTGATCGGTTCATCAGAGTATTTGCTGCGCAAAATGTAATTAATAATGATGATGCATTATCCTTACCAATAACCTTTCATGTAGATTTCTTGCATCTTATAACTTCTTTCATCTTGCATCTTTCATCTTGCATCTTATAACTTCTTTCGTGTAGATTTCTTGCATCATATAAACATTCCAGTAAACGTTTACATCGCCTTGTTAGTGATTATCAATTTTTCTCCTTGCAGTCCATATACCACTGATGAATGCCTATCGCTACACACTCGCTACTTCCATGAAAAATCTTCCAAAGGGCTCCATTAGTGTCACTATTTCAGAACTTTACAACTAAGAATCGCCTTAAATTATTTTCATTTCCCACGTATTTCTTTGGTGAGAAAGTTTATTCACAAAATCTGTTATATCGTGAAACAGATTCTCGTCTAACCTGAAGGCTTCTCCAAACATTAAAATCTTCAAGTCAATTTATATATATCCTATTTATCCTCGTAATTTTCTCTACCTCTCTAACGTTCATATAATTTGCTTCTTTTGGACATTTTGGACATTGCATTTGGTGGGTAATGGGAAATAAATGAAACAAATACAGCAGACCGTCTGAAACGGAAAACAATGCTATTTTTTAAAGCATTTCACCCCAAGCCAGGCAAGACCACTACTTATGTGTAAGGGTTTACAGTGAGAGAATCGACTGGGTACAGTGGGTATTGAAGAAAGGATAAAAGATGAATAGGATTCAAGAAGATAGAAGATGACGATGTATTTAAACTTTTGAAGATTGTAGCTATCAGGGAAGTAAGTAAACTAGATGGAGTTGAGAAGTGCAGGAAAAATGTTCGAGTGTAAGTGGCAGTTGCAGTTGAATTTAACTGTTTCAACAGTAAAAGAGTTAGACCTAGAAGACGATCTAGTAGTACGCTTGAATTCACATGGACGGGGCTCCAGGGATGATAAAAAGATTGTCAGATATTTGTAAAAAGAACAGAGGGAATTCCCGTCACGTTGGTAAGAAAGAGATTGAAGTCGAGATGCCAAGCCAAGACAGATTTCATTGCAGATCATTCTTTGAATTTTGTCTAAACCCTCGAGATGAATAGCAGGAGCACACAACCAGATATAGCAACAGTATTCAATGCAAGGACGAATGTTAGATTAATAAATGTGCAAGACGGATTCTGACGGGTAAAAACTTTCTGATCCAATTCAGTGACCCAAACTTTCTAACAGTAGAGGCTTCTATAAATTCAGTGTAGTCGTAAAATCAAGAAAGCGTTGTGTGGTTCTCACAAGGCGACTCGCATCAGCGATATCTTTTTCTTTTTTTTTTTAATCATGTCACCCCAAGCAAGGCATTCCACTGCCACTATAGCGCAGGGGGTTACACAGGGCGATAGACGAGTTAGGATGTACATAGGGGGAGAGTTGGAGAGAATAGGAGGGTTAGTGTGTTAGGAGGTGTCTATTGACCTTACATTTAAACTCCTGGAGGTTAT
This sequence comes from Ascarosepion bandense, assembly GCA_037127315.1. NCBI lineage: Eukaryota > Metazoa > Mollusca > Cephalopoda > Sepiida > Sepiidae > Ascarosepion > Ascarosepion bandense. The sequence continues at coordinate 2,389,656 of JBBBDQ010000872.1, read as the reverse complement.
AGCCGTCGGGGAAGCAAGCATGCGGAAGGGAATTCCACAGGCGGGAAGTGCGAGAAAAGAAGCAGTTGGAGTAGAAATTGCGGTTACATTTCATCGGTTTCACTGTAAAATGGTGGGACCTATTTGCCAATCTAGTATCTCGTGTGAACTCACACCTAGGGGCACCAGTGATTTAAGTTCATCAGAGCAAAAGCCATGAAAGTATTTATAGAAGAGACACAGGGAAGCCACGTCACGCCGGTGAGAGAGTGACTGCAGGCGGTCAGCTAAGTCGGTATCAATCACATTACAGATTCTTCGCTGTATTTTGTCAAGAAGACCGAGGAGAATATCAGGGGCACCCGACCAGATGTGGCAACAGTGAATTTTGATATTTCATCTCTGTGTGCATACCTCATCATTTATGAAGCAAATCCGTGGGGGACACCCAAAATTTGCATAACTTCGATTTGCATATGGCGTTCTATTGGCAACCACTTGGTTTATCCTGATAAAAGGCTATAATATTGCAACACCAAGTGACTATCAAGCTTAACTTCACTTGGAAGAGCTTTGTCAATCTGTTTAAGCTCTGTACAAAGGCAACTATCAATAATATAGTTAAATATCTATAACTCAAAACAACTTTATTTTGCAAAACCACTAATTTAGTCAGCATGACTACAGGTTTTCTTTTTTGCCTACACCGACTTGCTTTGGCAATAAGTCTTGCTTACCGATTGAGCGATCAAGCACTCTCTTGTTCAACTCTCTGCTTTCGAGCAGAGAGGGACACTTACGAGGCTTTGCCGAGGAGCAGAGTCTCGTTTTGGTTGAAAAAAACAAGTGCCCGACCCAGCCTTAAGCTGGGTCTACGGGATATTTTTGGCTGATCTTAAGGACTCAGAATTCCCACATTAACAGACCTTGAGTTACATCTGTCTTGGTGGGAAGGTAGCAAATACCCTTGCCCACACTGACAACAACCAACTCTCTTGGCATTGGATAATAGGTAGTGAGTCCTGATTAAGAATTAAAACTGTGTAGCGAGTTCCTACATCCTCAGGGTCCCCACACTTACGTTAGATTAATTTAATCTAAAAAAGAGAGGTGCATGGTTAGTGGTTAGGGTTGTCGGTGCGGACAGTGGAATCAGCAAACCGAGTTCAAACATTGGGGCTAGTCTGTTGCGTTTGATTTTGCACTAAAGCCATTAAAAAAAGGCATGAACCCACTCTTTCTCTTGTCTTGCTGAACCCCATTTCTTTATTATCCTTTCCTCATTTCTCATTGACGATTTCTCATTCTCTTTTATCCTCTGTAGCTCTTTGTATCCTAGTTGCATTACCAACTTTTTGTGGGTGGATAGATAAAAAAAACTTAGGTTTAGATGTTCGGGTAGAGGGACCTTTAGGTTCTTTGATACCAACCAGTGTCTGAGAAGACAGTAAACCACAATGTACAAGAGGTGGAATAATTAGGAACAGAAACATTAATAATGAATTGAAAGAGAAAATGGTAATCAAAAGGACTGTAGATAGTGATTGACAATTCATTTAATTTTTTGCAGATTAAATTTGACTAGAAAGCAAAGAGCCGGAAGGGGGTTTCACTAGCGAAAGGTGCGAAAAAAGAAACTGTTGCCATAGAACTTGCGGCTACATCTAGCAAGCTGAACCGTAAATTGATGAGATCTCGACACCAGTTTAATAAAGCACTTAAATTAAAAATTATCTAGACACATAGCAAAGAGCTCATCCGAAAAATTACCATGAAAGTATTCATAGAAAAACACAGAGAAGCAACCTTACTGAGGTAGGAAAGGGAATAATGCCGAGCTGCCAGACCAGCAATAATAATATTGCTGATTCTTCTTTGGATATTATCAAGGAGCTTATGATAAATAGTAGGGGCACCGGACCATAAGTGGCAGCGATATTCTAAGCCTAGGCAAATTATAGATTTATAAAAAAATTGTTCTAACGAAAGACGAAAAATGCGACACTGATATCAGAAGGCGAATTGGCATCGCCAAGGACGCATTCCAGAAGCTGAGCAGAACATTAAGAGACAGGAAAACCTCTCTAGAAACAAAAAGAGTACTAGATTGCTATGTGATGTTTGACAGTGAATGCTGCACAATATCATTAAAGATGAAGGAAAAACTTGAAAATGTGGTTCTACATAAGGATGCTGCAAATATCATGGATCAAGCATGTGAGCAATGATGAGGTTTTAGAAAGGATGGAAACGAAAAGTTAATTAATACTGAGAATCAGAAGAAGACAGCTGAAGTTCCTGGGACATGTGATGAGGAAGGAAGGCTTGGAGAATCTGATACTCACAGGTCAGATAGAGGGAAAGAGAGACAAAGGAAAGCAGCGGATAACATATTTGAAGGGCCTGAGCAGGTAGATGGCAGAACGGGATTTGGGTGAGGTAACAGGAGAAATTGTGCTAAGAGCTACCAGGGATAGGGTATGATCGCCATGTTCGCCTACGTCTTGAAGGGGCATGGCACAAAAAAGACGATAGAACACTCGTTCTATATAAATCCCGGCGATTCTTACATGTGCCCGCTTAAATTTAATTCATTTTATCTTTTGTTGTATTTCTCGTTCTTGCCCAGACGGGTCAAAATAATGTTGCGTACGAATCATTTAAGAAACGAAACATTTTATATAGCAACCAGTGTATGAGAAGACAATAAAGCCACAATATACAAGAGGTTACAGAGTGTGGAATAATTAGGGTCAGAAACATTAATAATGAATGGAAAGAGAAAATAGTAATCAAAAGGGCTGTAGATAGTGATTGACAATTCATTTAATTTTTTGCAGATTAAATTTGACTAGAAAGCAAGGAGCCGGAAGGGGGTTCCACTAGCGAGAGGTGCAAAAAAGGAAGCTGTTGGTATAGAACTTGCGGCTACATCTAGCAAGCTGAACCGGAAATTGATGAGATCTTTAATAACAGAATTTAATTCGAGTCTTACTGAGTGACAAGCGTTCAAGCTAAGCTTAGTAAGTATTTAGCTAACAGCTAAAGCTACATTTACAGATTATAAACGCAGACATCGGGCTGGTTGTTAATGGATGCGATACAGAGGTAGGCGTATACTGTAGAAAGATAATGTTTGTAAATATCAGTAAGAGCTCCTCGCCATGCCTTTAGTCTTGGAGATCACAGATTCTGAAATGATTTGAGTTCCTTAGAATGCTCGCAAGATGTTTGCTACTAACCTGATGTAAGTAAATGTTTATATACTTCCCAGCTACTATGGTCTGCAGACAGTCAGTCAGTCAGTTAAGTGCCATACGTGATATACGCTTGGACGATCATGTCTCGAAAGAGACATGACTCACTGGGCAGAAGATTATCCCGCAGTAGGTTGCCATTGCTTTCTGCGGTAGACTGGTTGCCGACCAAGGCTATAGAACCCAATCTGTCCTGCTATTTAACCCATAACTGGAAGGAATAGTAGGATTAATATCTTTCCCAAGGGTATTTGCGCGTAAGTGAATGCAATGAATTCAGCTGGAATTCGAACTCGGCTCCCCGATTTACTGCAGACAGTGAAGTTGTAAAATCAATAAAGTACTCAGATTTGGTAATTAAATTCAATTGTATGATCGCGCATAGCACAGAAAGATTAAGAGCTCTCTCTCTCTCCCTCTCTCTCTCTCTCTATATATATATATATCTCACACACACATAACCCCACACATATACATATGTCTGTGTGCGTGTGTGTATATATATGTGTATATATATATATATATATATATGTGTGTGTGTGTGTGTGTGTGTGTATGGTGTGTGTGTGTGTGTGTGTGTGTGTGTGTGTGTGTGTGTGTGTGTGTGTGTGTGTGTGTGTGTATTATAAATTATATTTTAGAACATGTACAATTTTTTTTTATAGATATTCACTACAAATTGTACATTTCGTTTCGACATTGGACTTCCAATGTCTCATCAAGTGGTGTGGAAAGGAATGAAGGCCTCTTTTCTTATATTTGGCAATATATTTCGTATATATTGCCAAAGTTGTGTGTGGGGTGTTGGTGGAGGTTAGCGATAAGGGAATAAGTATTGTAAATTGTTCGTTAGAATTTTGAAGAAAGTGGGGTGGGTAGGGGATATAGTTGATTAATGAAAGTGTCGGGAATTCTGTAGACAGATTTAACGTTAGAAAATGGTGTATGTGTTTTTATGACCGCCTGACTAGTCTTTATTCTTTGGGTTTATTAGATGGGGGATTAAGAAGGTGTAAGGGTAGGAAGGGAAATTCTAACGGACAATTTACATGAATTATTCTCTTATCGCTAACCCAACCAACATCCCACACACAACTTGCCAAATATAAGAAAAGAGGCCTTCCATTCCTTTCCACACCACCTGATGAGACATTGTAAGTTCAATGTCGAAACAAAATATCCAATTTGTAGTGGATATCTATAAATAAAATTTGTACATGTTCTAAAATATAATTTATAATAAATATTCACAGCTCTATATTATATATCGAGCACTGTTTTAAATTAATGTTTTGGAGGTAAAAAATTATTTTCCTCGTTCCTTATTCAGTTGGATATATATACATGTTCTAGGGATTTATAATAGTATCCGGGAAAAAAAGTGAACGTAAAATTCAACGGCTCTAATATATATATATATATATATATATATATATATATATATATATATATATATTACAACCTTGAATAAATTCTCGGTTATTTTTACCGGAACAAGGAATATTCATTCTCAGAAAAATATCTGAAAGAGCAATAAAAATTCAGAAACTATATCTGTACTTTATATACTATGCAAAAGCATTTGACAAAGTACGGCACAAAGACTTCATAGAGATGCTCAACAATTTTCGGAAAAGACGTTAGGGTAATGAAGAATAGCTATTGACAGCAAACCACTTGCGTATGGATAGGAAGTGAATTGAGCAGGTATACAAAAATAGAAAGGGGCGCAAGACAAGAGTGTGTTTTCTCACCGGATCTATTCAACTTATACAGCAAAAGAATTCTGAGAGAAATAAAACCCTTGCCAGGATTCGTCATTGGCGGCCACAATCTCAACAGATGACACAGTGCTGATAGCAGATACGAAAAGAAAAATGCAGGACCTCCTACAGAAGGTGGCAAAAGAAAGTGAGAAGAAAGAACTAAGCATAAACTTCAAGAAAACTGAATGTGTGGTCATCAGCAAAAAGAAGGCCCCAAAATGCCAGCTACAGGTCATAGAAGCTAAAATAAAACAAATAAAGATATTTAAATACCTAGGAAGCATACTGACAGTTGATGGAAAGTGCGATGTTGAGATCCAAAGATACACTGGCATTTCAAAAGCTAATCAAAGTACTAAAAGACAGGAAAATCTCATAAGAAGCAAAGAAGAGAATACGGGATTGCTATGCGATATCTGTTCTTCTGTATGTCAGTGAATGTTGGGCGATCTCTTCAAGGATGAAGGAGAGGCTTCAGGCATAAATGTGGTTTTACAGAAAGATGCTGAGCATATCATGGACTGAGCACGTGACTAACGGTGAGGTGTCGGAGAGAATGAAAACGAGGAGAAAACGCATACTTAATATAAGAAAGAGACAGATGAGGCTGCTGGGTCATGTAATGAGAAAGGGGGGCCTGGAGAATTTAATACTCACAGGTCGGATAGAGAAAAAGAGAGACAAGGGAAGCAGTGCGAGACCTACATGATAAGCCTGAATAAATGGATGACAGGACGAGATTTGGGAGAAATACCAAGAGGAAGTATTTTTAGAGCAACAAGAGACCGAACCAAGTAACAGTTCATGATCGCCTACGTGCTAAAGGGACACAACACATGGAGAAAAATGTTTTATTTAGAAAAATTAGTAATTATGTCACTAATTTTTTTTTTTTTATCGTTAGCCACTCTTTTTTTCATATTTTCACGTCGGTAAAACGACACGTCTTTTGAGGCTAACCACGAGTTGACCCATTTTTTGTCATCTTCATAAAAATGAAATTGCTGCTCAAGTAGGCCATGTGCTGATAATCGGATGGTGCAATGTCTGCTGAATACGACGAATACGGTTGGACTTCCTATTTAAGCGTTTCCAAGTAGGTTTACCCCTTTTTGCAAAATGTGGCCTAGCGTTATCATCATGCAAAATCACTTTATTGTGTCTCTGCTTGTATCGCTGCCGTTTTTTCTTCAGTGATTGATTCAAACGCATCAGTCGTAGTCAGTAATGATCTCCCGTGTTGATTCTGGTCGGTTTGAGCAGCTCATAATAAACTACACCCAGCTGATCTCATAAAATGCAGAGTAGAAGCTTTGAACGTTGGATATTTGATTTTGCCGCCGATATGATGCTTAGCTGGGCTTAACGATCTTCTAAGCTTAATGTTATTGTAGTGTATCCACTTTTCTACCGTTGAAGCAGCTATTCACACATGACAAGACGCCTTTCGACGTCTCTCGGCTTCTACTCGTACCGCACCCAATGTCCTTGCTTATGAATATCTCCTAATGTTTTTAAACATGTCGACATTGTTGTGTGATCAACTCCTATTTATTCTGCAAGTTCAGCTTGAGCCTGACATGAGTTTTCATGAAGTAATGCCTCAAATTCTTCCCTTTCAATGTTTTTCGTTGCACCATAGCGTTCTTTATCTTCAACATCAAAATCATTGTTTATTAAGCGTCTGAATCAATCTCTGAATTTTGTTTCCGACAGAACATGGTCGCCGTAATTCTTAACAAGCATTCCGTGTATTTCAGCTTTAGATTTCTTTTGAATAAAATAGTGCAGTAAAATGTCCCGCAAATACACTTTCTTTGGCACGAAATCTGACGTTTAACGTAATGAGAAACAAAGTTGTCTACACCCTCAACGAAATAACATACACTGAATTTTAAGTTTACTTATAGTAATTCCTTATAGATGTGAAACTACACGCATGCAGTTCTTAGAACGCCATCTGTTGGAAAACAATGAAAACTTATCCAAGTTCGTCATATATATATATCCGGTGCGATGGGTAAATTGTCACCATTTCATATTTTTAATTTCCCACATGCTTATATATATATATATCAATAAGCAGATGTATATATCAATATATATGTATGTATACGATTAAGAGTAACGGTTTTATTTTTTTTTTCTTTCATTCGTACATATTTTTTTTTTATATATTTAAAAGTAATCTTTGATAATGGTTAAGAAAAAAGTCGAAGATGGTGGAATATTTGGAAACTGTTACACACTTTATGGCCAGAAATAAAGCAATTATATGAACACAAGAAAAACTGAATAAAAAGTTTCATCGCAATAACCCGTCTTATGTCATTAATAAATCTTATATATATATATATATATATATATATGTGTGTGTGTGTGTGTGTGTGTGTGTGTGTGTGTGAAACAGTCAAACAATTTTGGTCGTCGGATTTGATAACGTAATTTAGCCTATTACTCTTCTTATTCACGAATATCACAATGCATTTCCCTTACACAAAATGTCTTTCATTTCGACTTGAAGCCGAACGTGACGCACGTCACGTCGATGAAAGGCATCGTTAAAAATTTTTTTCACTTTATATCATTATCTATCTATCTATCTATCTATCTATCTATCGATATATATATATATATATATATATATATATATATCCAGGTGAAGAGAACCAACAGTTTTAGAATTCCGAGTTTTTCGGCATTTACTTTTTTATTGTAGAGCATAATATAATAAAAAAAAAAATTATTTAAATTCATATAGTTTTCATTGCGACATGGAAATTTCTGTTCCGACATTTTTGTCTCGTCATCAGTCAATGTTAGCTCATTGTTGTGAAAATGATTTTTATTAGAATATAAGAAACAGTACGTTTGTTTATTTACAGATATGGGAGGACACAAAAATTTCTGTGTATGTTCAATTTAACCAATCAGAATAGAGATTCACTTTAAATTTGAAAAATGTTTATATTTTTAGGGAATGCATAATTTCAATCTTAACTTCAAAAGTGTCAGTCGATCAAAATTCTTGTCTAGACTCCATTTTTTTTATGTATCTATTATTGTTACAAAATTATTCTTTTAGTTTTCTCTGTATCTCATCATTTTCTAAAACAAAAAAACAAAAAGAAAAAAAGAAAGAAAACATTTTATTATTTGGCATATAGGTGTCAACTTTTTGCCGTTTAATTAATCAAATGTAACCACCACTTTTAATCTAACAATTTTTTCTCGCACTTCCTGCTTATGGAATACCCTTCTGTATACGTACTTCCGCGTTAGTTACAATGTCCAAAAGTTTAAGTGTACCGTGATAAATGATAATTTAAGTGATAAATTTTATCTGACTTAAAGGGACCTTTGATTTTGTAAATATACTATTTTTTCGGTTCAGAATGCAGGTATAGGCGAAAGATGAAAGGATGAAAATGAGTATTTGCAAATAGAAAAAGTCGGAGTCGTAACGAAGAAACAGAGATGTTTTTTGCAATAAAGAAGCTCATCAATCTATCGTTTGTGAAGATATCTGTTTTGACAAGGTAACACAGGCATAAAATATTTCTGAATATGAAGTGCATAAAGATGTCGATGATTAAAAAGAAACAAAGATGTCAGTAGTGAAGTGGAATGAATAGATATATCAGTTGTGAAAAATAAACAGTTTAGTTATAGCCGGTGCGAAAAGAAACAGTTATAGGCATCAATTGTTAAAAAAAAACAAGGATTTATCCGTTGTGAAACACGGTATTATATCTATTGTGAAAAATAAATATATTGAGATAACAGATATTAAAAAAGAGACAGATGTATATGCCGGTTGATAAAAAGAAACAGATATAGATATCAATTTTGAACAAGAAACAGGTGGAATATAGCGGGAGTGAAAAAGAAACCTGTACAAATATCAATTGTGAAAACGAAACAGAATGGTATATCGGTTGCGAAATAGAAATACCTGTTTATATGGATTGTAAAGAAGAAAAAATAGAGATATCAGTTATATACAAGACATGGATGGTTATATCGGATGTGAAAATAAAGGTATAGATACATATGTGAAAAAGAGGTTAATGGATGTATCAGTTGCAAAAAAGAAACAGCACGGTTTTAACGATTATGAAAAAGAAACAGATAGATATATCAGACATAAAGAAACACATCGATATATTTGTTATGAATAATAGAGATATCAGATTGAGAAAAAAGAAACACATTGATAGATCAGTTGTGAAAAAGAAACAAACTGTATCATTTGTGAAAAAGAAACATGGATGTATCAATTTTTAAATCAAAACGCATGGAGGTATCGGCATTGAAAAAGAAACAGGTGCAGGTAAAAATTGTGAAAGGGAAACAGATAGCACAGAAAAAAGATCTATAATCATTCCCCCCCAAACAAGTCACGACCGCCACTGGTTTGCAGTGGTTACAGTAATAGAAAAAAACAGGGTGCAGGAGATGCCGAAGAAAGGATAAGATGTGGATAAAATTTAGGAAGGTAGATGAGACTTAGAGAGATGGCAATTGACGGTACACTTAAACTTTTGGACATTGTAACTAACGCGGAAGTACGTATACAGAAGGGTATTCCATAAGCAGGAAGTGCGAGAAAAAATTGTTAGATTAAAAGTGGTGGTTACATTTGATTAATTAAACGGCAAAAAGGTGAGACCTATATGCCAATCTAGTAGCGCAAGGTTTGTAGGAAATAAAACCAGGTGGATATATTGATACTGAAGAAGAAACACGTTTATATATCGTTTTTCAAGAAGAAGATATAGATTTATATGTCAGTAGGAAAGAATAAAAAAAGATGAAGTTATCGTTTATGAAGAAAAGAAAAACGTTAGAATCCAAGCCAAAAAAAAAAGAAACTCGCTAATCATTCGTCGCATGAGGTGTAAAATGTCAATTTGCTTTGGAGAACGCCAACCCAAATCATTATCGTTTCCTTCAGTTTCTGACGTTTCGCATTTGTTTTCATATAAATTGGAATTAAAACGAAAAATGCCAGGCTCAGAAAATATTTCTTTCGTTCAGAATTCTTTTTTGACGTAAATTTTATGTTTTTATTTTTTCAATTCCTATTAGGATTAATATTTTCTCACTCTCTTTTTCCGTATCTCTCTCTTTCTCTATTCTTTTTTGTTTTCTATTATTTCATTTTTCTGTCTATGTAGGGGGGGGGACTCTTCATTTTTTACTCTTCTTATCACATTTCTCTTTTGTTACAGGCGTTAATTAGCTGAAAAGAAAATAAAAGGTAAAAAAAAGAGATCTGGAAATTAATACACTTGGAAAAAATAAAAACAAATTGGTGAAAAAAATTAAAAAGATCAAACGAAAGAAAACGCAAGCGTCAGAATTGAAAGAAAGAACAGAAAGAGTAAAAGAAAGAAATTTTGAAAGAGCGGAAAAACGAGAAGAGAATAAAAAGAAACTACCTAGAGGGCGCTTTTGCATCGCTTTTGAGATTTTGGTACAATGGCGGTAAAGACGTTCGCCGTGTGTGATTCGGGAAATTTGCATAAGCTTTTCAGGAATATCTCGCTGATGTTGTACAATTGCTGTATTGTTCCGATCATATTTTCTTTAGGTTTATCTCCGGCGTGATGGGTAGCGAATATTGTAGCAGATGTCATTGTCTTGCTGCTTGCTTTTTCTCTCTTCGGAACCGAGGAAGGGAAGGAGGCCTACTTCTTTCATGGTTTTGTGAGTACGTATTTGTTTCTGGTTGTGAGTGAGTCTGTAGGTGAATGAAAGACTGTATAAGTGAAAGTGGGTGTGCAAATCTGAATACTTGCGTGTATATCAGAACGATAGGGCTTTTTTCTATTTCTGTACTAACGGAAGAGATATGTTTTTCTATGCATGAGTGTATGTATTGCTCTTGTATGTATGAACCAGTAATTTCCGTGTGGTTTTTACTGGATTCTAAATTGATTTTAAATGCTGAGATGTACATCCATTTTAACATGAATAATTATTCAATGTTTGAATGCTTGATTTTGTTAGTGAAAATTGTTGTCAATGCGCGTGTCTGAGAGGCTCATTAAAAATATCAGAAAAACTGTTTAATCTTCATAATAATTTATCTTATAGTTTTCATAAAGTTATATAACAAAGTCCATGTACGCAATGAAAACTATCTAAATAATATTGTAATTCTATCTGTCTGTCTGTCTTGCAACTTTAAGAATATGTTATTAGAATTTTAATAAAAGTTCTGTTTCAAGAAACGTAAGCATATTCTTCAGACTGTTTTATTTTCACGTTTGACATAATATTTGAGGCTATGATGATGGCAATTATTCATAGTTGAGATAAGAATGATCTCAAACAGAAAATCAACATCGTCTATTAATTTTTGCAACAAATGGGACTGAAGTTAAGCCTTTCCAAAACAGAAATTATGATCTAGTATTGGAATGGAAACAGTGATGTCACATACACTGAATCCATCAGAAAAGATTAAGGATTAAGAATTAGTAAATACTGAGCACATTAAATACCACATAGCATAGATCAGAGTTTAGTATTGGATAAAAGAAAACTTGAGGATTAAGAATTATTAAATACTGAGCACACTAAATACCACAGAGCATAGATCAGAGTTTAATATTGGATAAAAGAAAAATTAAGGATTAAGAATTATTAAATACTGAGCACCCTAAATACAACGGAGCATACATTAGAGATTAATATTGGATAAAATAAAAATTGAGGATTAACAATTATAAAAAACTGAGCACACTAAATACCACGGAGCATAGACCAGAATTTAACATTGGATAACAGAAAAATTGAGGATCAAGAATTATTAGATACTGAGTACACTCAATGCCAGGGAGCATAGATTAGAATTTAATAGTGGATAAAAGAAAAATTGAGGATTAAGAATTATTAAATACTGAGCACACTCAATACGACGGATCATAGATCAGAGTCTAATATTTGATGAAAGAAAAATTGAGGATTAAGAATTATTAAATACTGAGCACACTCAATACCACGGAGCATAGATCAGTGTTTCATACTGATTAAAAGAAAAATTGAGGATTAAGAACTATTAGATACTGAGCAAACTAAATATCACGGAGCATAGATTAGAGTTTAATAGTGAATAAAAGAACAATTGATGATTAAGAATTATTAAAAAGTGAGCACACACAATACCACGGAGCATAGATTAGACTTTAATATTTGATAAAAGAAAAATTGAGTGTTAAGAATTATTAAACAAAAATTGAGGATTAAGAATTACTAAATACTGATCACACTCAATACCACGGAGCATAGATTAGAGTTTAATATGGGATAGAAGAAAAATTGGGGATTAAGAATTATTAAATACTGAGCACACTAAATACCACGCAGCATACATCAGTGAATAATATTGAATAAAAAAAAATTGAGGATTCAGAATTATTAAATTCTGAGCACACTGAATACCAGGGAGCATAAATTAGAGTCTAATATTGGATAAAAGAACATTTGAGGATTAAGAATTATTAAATACTAAGCACACTCAATACCACGGAACATAGATCAGACTTTAATATTGGATAAAAGAAAAATTGAGGATTAAGAATTATTAAATACTGAGCACACTAAATACCACGGAGCATAGACCAGAGTTTAATATTGGATAACAGAAAAATTGAGGGTCAAGAATTATTAGATACTGAGTACACTCAATACCCAGGGACCATAGATTAGAGTTTAAAAGTGGATAAAAGAAAAATTGAGGATTGAGAATTATTAAATACTGAGCACATTCAATACCACGGAGCATAGATCAGAGATTAATATTGAATAAAAGAAAAATTGAGGATAAAGAATTATTAAATGCTGAACACACTAAACACCTCGGGACATAGATTAGAGATTAATATTGAATAAAAGAAAAATTTAGGATTCAGAATTATTAAATACTGAGCAAACACAATACCACGGAGCATAGATCATACTTTAATATTAGATGAAAGAAAAATTGAGGATTGAAAATTATTATGTAATGAGCACACTCTATACGACGGATCATAGATCAGAGTCTAATATTTGATAAAAGAAAAATTGAGGATTAAGAATTAAATACTGAGCACACTCAATGCCACGGAGCATAGATCAGAGTTTAATATTGGATAAAAGAAAAACTGAGGGTTAAGAATTATTAAGTGCTGAGCACACTAAATAACATGGTGAACAGATTAGAGATTAATATTGAATACAAGAAAAATTGAGGGTTAAAAATTATTAAATACTGAGCACACTATATACCACGGAGCATAGATTAGTGTTTAATATTGGATAAAAGAAAAATTGAGGATTAAGAATTATAAAATACTGAGCACACTAAATATTCCGGAGCATAGATCAGTCATTAATATTTAATAAAAGAAAAATTGAGGATTAATAATTATAAAATACTGAGCACACTAAATACCACGGAGCATAAATTAGAGTTTAATATTGGATAAAAGAAAAATTTAGGATTAAGAATTATTAGATACTGAGCACACTAAATAGCACGGAGCATAGATTTGAGTTTAATAGTGGATAAAAGATAAATTGAGGATTAAGAATTATTAGATACTGAGCATACTAAATATCACGGAGCATAGATTAGAGTTTAATATTGGATAATAGAAAAATTGAGGATTAAGAATTATTAGATACTGAGCACACAAAATACAACGGAGCATAGATTACAGTTTCATATTGGATAAAAGCAAAATTAAGGATAAGAATTATCAAATACTGAGTACACTAAATACCACGGGGCAGAGATTTGAGATGAATAATGAATAAAAGAAAAATTTATGATCAAGAATTATTAAATACTGAGCAACTAAATAACACGGAGCATAGATTGGAGTTTAATAGTGGATAAAAGAAAAATTGAGGATTATGAATTATTAAATACTCAGCAAACTAAATACCACCTAGCATAAATTATAGTTTAATATTGGATAAAACAAAAATTGAGGATTAAGAATTAATAAGTATTTAGCACACACAATACCACGGAGAATAGATTATAGTTTAATTCTGGATGACAGAAAAATTGAAGATTAAGAATTATTAAAGACTGAGCGCACTAAAAACCCCGGAGCATAGATTAGAGTTTAATATTGGATAAAAGAAAAATTGAGGATTAAGAATTATGAAATACTGAGCACACTAAATACCACGGAGCATAGATTAGAGTTTAATATTGGATAAAAGCAAAATTGAGGTGAAAGAATTATTAAATACTGAGCGCACTAAATATCACGGAGCGTAGATCAGTCATTAGTATTGAATAAAGAAAACTTGAGGATTAAGAATTATTAAGTACTGAGCACACTAAATACAACGGATCATAGATCAGAGTCTAATATTTGATGAAAGAAAAATTAAGATTGAATAAAAAAAAAATTGAGGATTAAGAATTATTAAATAGTGAGCACACAAAATACCACGGAGCATAGATTAGAGATTAATATTGAATAAAAGAAAAATTGAGGATTAAGAATTAGTAAATACTGGGCACACACAATACCACTGAGTATAGATCAGAGTTTAATATTGGTTAAACGAAAAATTGAGGTTTAAGAATTATTAAGTACTGTGAAGACTACATATCACGGAGCATAGATCACTCATTAATATTGAATAAGTATGAGTACACTCAATACCAAAAGAAAAATTGAGGATTAAGAATTTTTAAATACCGAGCACACTCAATACCACGGAGCATAGATCAGTTTAATATTGGATAACAGAAAAATTGAGGATTAAGAATAGTTAGAAAGTGAGTACACTCAATACACAGGGACCATAGATTAGAGTTTAATAGTGGATAAAAGAAAAATTGAGGATCAAGCATTATTAGATACTGAGCACACTAAATACCACGGGGCATAGATTAGAGATTAATATTGAATAAAAGAAAAATTGAGGATTATGAATTATTTGATAATGAGCAAACACAATACCACGGCGCATAGATCAGAGTTTAATATTGGATAAAAAATAATTGATGATTAAAAATTATTAAGTAATGAGAACACTCATTACGACGGATCATAGATCAGAATCTAATATTTGATAAAAGAAAAATTGAGGATTAAGAATTATTAAATACTGAGCACACTCAATACCATGAAGCATAGATCAGAGTTATATATTGGATAAAAGAAAAATTGAGGATTAAGAATTATTAAATACTGAGCACACTGAATACCACAGAGCATGGATTTGAGGTTAATATTGCATAAAAGAAAAATTGAGGATTAAGAATTATTAAATTACTGAGCAAACTAAATATCACGGAGCATAAATTAGAGTTTCATATTGGTTAAAAAAAAATTCAGGATTCAGAATTATTAGATACTAAGCACACTAAATAGCACGGAGCATAGATTAGCGTTTAATAGTGGATAAATAACAATTGAGGATTAAGAATTATTAAATACTGAGCACACTCAATACCACGGGGCAGAGATTAGAGATTTATATTGAATAAAAGAAAAATTGAGGATTAAGAATTATTTAATACTAAGCAAACACAATACCACGGAGCATAGATCAGAGTTTAATATTGGATAAAAGAAAAATTGAGGATTAAAATTATTATGTAATGAGCACACTCTATACGACGGATCATAGATCAGAGTCTAATATTTGATAAAAGAAAAATTGAGGATTAAGAATTATTAAATACTGAGCACACTCAATGCCACGGAGCATAGATTAATAGCATAGATCAGAGTTTAATATTGGTTAAAAGAAAATTAAGTGTTGAGAATTATTAAGTACTAAGCACACTAAATAACATTAGATTAGACATTAATATTGAATAAAATAAAAATTGTGGCTTAAAAATTATTAAATACTGAGCACACTAAATACCTCGGAGCATAGATTAGAGTTTAATATTGGATAAAAGAAAAATTGAGGATTAAGAATTATAAAATACTGAGCACACTAAATATTCCGGAGCAGAGATCAGTCATTAATATTGAATAAAAGAAAAATTGAGGTTTAATAATTATTAAATACTGAGCACACTAAATACCACGGAGCATAAATTAGAGTATAATAATCGATAAAAGAAAAATTGAGGATTAAGAATTATTAAATACTTACCACTAATGAACACGAAAACATGAAAATTATTAATACTGAGCACAATAAATACCACGAAGCATAGATTAGTGATTAATATTTAATAAAAGAAAAATTGATGTTTAAGAATTATTAAATACTGAGCACACAAAATACCACGGAGCATAGATCATAGTTAATATTGTATAAAAGAAAAATTGAGGGAGGATAATTATTAAGTTCTGAGCACATTAAATGCCACGGATCATAGATTAGAGATTAATATTGAATAAAAGAAAAATTGAGGATTAAGAATTCTTAAATACTGAGCACACCCAAAACGAGGGAGCATATATTAGAGATTAATATTGAATAAAAGAAAAATTGTGGATTAAGAATTATTAAATACTAAGCACACACCATACCACGGGGCATAGATTACACTTTAATACTGGATAGCAGAAAAATTGAAGATTAATAATTATTAAAGACGGAGCACAAAAAATACCACGGAGCATAGATTAGCGATTAATATTGGATAAAAAAAAATTCAGGGTTAAGAATTATTAAATACTGAGCACACTAAATATCACGTATCATAGATCAGAGAGTAATGTTGAATAAAAGAAAAATTGAGGATTAAGAATTATTAATACTGAGCACACTCAATACCACGGAGCAAAGATCAGAGTTTAATATTGGTTAAAAGAATTATTAAGTACTGAGCACACTAAATAACATGGTGCGTACATTAGAGATTAATATTGAATAAAAGAAAAATTGAGGGTTAAAATTTATTAAATACTGAGCACACTAAATACCACGGAGCATAGATAAGAGTTTAATATTGGATAAAAGAAAAATTGAGGATTAAGAATTATAAAATACTGAGCACACTAAAGACCACGGAGCATATATTAGAGTTTAATAGTGGATAAAAGAGAAATTCAGGAATTAGAATTATTAAATTCTGGGCACAATAAATACCACGGAACCTTCATTAGTGATTAATATTGAATAAAACAAAATTAAGGATTAAGAATTATTAAATACTGAGCACACAAAATACCACGGAGCATAGATCAGAGTAAATATTGGATAAAAGAAAAATTGAGGGTGAAGAATTATTAAGTTCTGTGCACACTAAATGCCACGGAGCATAGATTAGAGATTAATATTGAATAAAAGAAAAATTGAGGATTAAGAATTCTTAAATACTGAGCACACACAATACCACGGAGAATAGATTACAGTCTAATACTAGATAACAGAAAAATTGAAGATTAAGAATTATTAAATTCTGAACCCACTAAATACAACGGATCATGGATTAGAGTTTAATATTGGATAAAAGAAAAATTGAGGATTAAGAATTATTAAATACTGAGCACACTAAATACCACGGATCATAGATCAGAGATTAATATTGAATAAAAGAAAAATTGAGGATTAAGAATTATTAGATACTGAGCACACTCAATACAACGGAGCATAGATCAGAATCTGATAATAAATAAATAAAAATTGAGGATTAAGAATTATTAAATACTGAGCACACACAATACCACGGAGCATAGACCAGAGTTTAACATGGGATAGAAGAAACATTGGGGATTAAGAATTACTAAATATTGAGCACACTAAATACCACGGAGCATAGATCAGGGTTTAATATTGGATAAAAGAAAACTTGATGATTAAGAATTATTAAATACTGAGCACAATAAATACCACGGAGCATAGATTAGTGATGAATATTAAATAAAAAAAATTGAGGATTAAGAATTATTAAATAATGAGCACAAACAATGCCACGGGACATAAATTAGAGATTAATATTGAATAAAAAAATTGAGGATTAAGAATTATTAAATAATGAGCACAAACAATGCCACGGGACATAAATTAGAGATTAATATTGAATAAACAAAAAATGGAGGATTAAGAATTAGTATATACAGAGCACACACAATACCACCGAGAGTAGATCACAGCTTAATATTGGTTAAAAGAAAAAATTGAGTTTTAAGAATTATTAAGTACTGAGAACATTAAATATCACTGAGCATAGATCAGTCATTGATATTGAATAAAAGAAAAATTAAGGATTAAGAATTATTTAATACTGAGCACACTCAATAGCATGGAGCATACATCAGTGTTTAATATTAGATAAAATAAAAATTGAGGATTAAGAATTATTAAATACTGAGCACACTAAATGCCACGGAGCATAGACCAGAATTTAATATTCGATAACAGAAAAATTAAGGATCAAGAATTGTTAGATACTGAGTACACTCAATACCCAGGGAGCATAGATTAGACTTTAATAGTGGAAAAACTGAGGATTAAGAACTATTAAATACTGAGCACACTCAATACCACGGAGCATAGGTCAGAGTTTAATACTGGATAAAATAAAAATTGAGGAATAAGAATTATTAGTTACTGAGCAAACACAATACCACGGAGCATAGATTAGAGTTTAATATGGGATAGACGAAAAATTGGGGATTAAGAATTATTAAACACTGAGCACACTAACTATCACGGAGCATAGATTAGGGTTTAATATTGGATAAAAAAAATTGAGGATTAAGATTTATTAAATGCTGAGCACACTAAATAAATCGGAGCATAGATTAGAGATTAATATTGAATTAAAGAATAATTGAGGATGAAGAATTATTAAATACTGTGCACACTAAATACCACGGAGCATAGACTAGAGTTGAATATTCGATAAAAGAAAGATTGAGTGTTAAGAATTATTAAGTACTGAGCCCACTCAATGCCACGGAGAATAGATCAGAGATTAATATTGTTCAAAAAAATTGTGGAGTAAGCATTAGTAAATACTGAGCATACAACGTAGCATAGATTGGAGATTAATATTGAGTAATAGAAAAATTGAAGTTTAAGAATTATAAAATACTGAGCACACAAAATACCACGTAGCATAGATGAGAGTTTTATATTGGATAAAAGAAAAATTGAGGGTGAAGAATTATTAAGTTCTGAGCAAACTAAATACCACGGAGTAATATATTAGAGATTAATATTGAATAAAAGAAAAATTGTGGATTAAGAAATATTAAATACTGAGCACACACCATACCATGGAGCATGGATTACAGTTTAATACTGGATAACAGAAAAATTGAGGATCAAGAATAGTTAGATAGTGAGTACACTCAATACACAGGGACCATAGATTATAGTTTAATAGTGGATAAAAGAAAAATTGAGGATCAAGCATTATTAGATACTGAGCACACTAAATACCACGGGGCATTGATTAGAGTTTAATATTGGATAAAAGAGAGATTGAGGGTTAAGAATTATTAAATACTGAGCAAACTAAATATCACGGGCATAGATCAGTCATTAATATTGAATTAAGAAAAATTGAGGATTAAGAATTATTTAATAATGAGTACACCAAATACCAAGGAACATAGATCAGAGATTAATATTGAATAAAAGAAACATTGAGGATTAAGAATTATTAAATACTGAGCAACTAAATACCACGGAGCATAGATTGGAGTTTAATAGTGGATAAAAAAAAATTGAGGATTAAGAATTATGAGATACTGAGCAGACTAAATACCACGTTGCATAGATTAGAGTTTCATATGGATGATTAAAAAATTGAGGATTATGAATTATTAAATACTGAGCACACACAATACAATAGAGCATAGATTAGACTTTCATATTGGATAAGAGAAAAATTGAGGATTAAGAATTATTAAATACTGAGCACACTAAATACCACGGAGCATATATTACAGTTTAATTTTGGATCGAAGGAATATTGAGGGTTATGAATTATTAAATACTCAACAAACTAAATACCACGGAGCATAAATTTGAGTTTAATATTGGATAAAAGAAAAATTGAGGATTAAGAATTATTAAGTATTTAGCACACTAAATACCACGGAGCATAGATTAGATATTAATATTGCATAAATGAAAAATTGTGGATTGAGATTTATTAAATACTGAGCACACACAATACCACGGGGCATAGATTACAGTTTAATTCGGGATAACAGAAAAATTGAAGATTAAGAATTATTAAAGACTAAGCACACTAAATACCACTGAGCATAGATTAGAGTTTACTAGTGGATAAAATAAAAATTGATCAGAGTTTAGAGTTTAATATTATATAAAAGAAAATATGAGTATTAAGAATTATTTGATACTGAGCACACTAAATACCACTCAGCATAGATTAGATTTTCCTATTGGATAATAGAAAATCGAGGTTTATGAATTATTAGATACTGAGCACACTAAATACCACGGAGCATAGATTAGATTTTAGAATTGTATAAAAGAAAAATTGAGAGTTAAGAATTATTAAAGAAAAATTGAGGATTAATAATTTTTAGATACTGAGTACACTCAATACCAAAAGAAAAATTGAGGAGTAAGAATTATTAAATATTGAGCACACTAAATACCACGGAGCATAGATCAAAGATTAATATTGAATAAAAAAAAATTGAGGATTAAGAATTATTAAATACTGAGCACACACAATACCACGGAGTATAGATTAGAGATTAATATTGAATAAAAGAATAATTTTGGATTAAGAATTATTAAATACTGAGCACACACAACACCCACGGATCATAGATCAGAGTTTAATATTGGATAAAATAAAAATTGATGGCTATGTATTAATAAGTAATGAGCACACTCATTGCGACCGTGCATAGATCAGAGTTCTAAACAGAAAAATTGAGGATTAAGATTTATTTGATATTGAGCACACTCAATACCACGGGGCATAGATTTGATTTTAATAATGGATAAATGGGGATTAATTATTAATAAATACTGAGCATACTAAATACAACGGAGCAGAGATTAGAATTTAATATTATATAAAAGAAAATATAAGTATTAAGAATTATTTGATACTGAGCACACTAAATACCACAGAGCATAGATTAGAGTTTACTATTGGAAAATAGAAAAATCGAGGATTACGAATTATTAGATGCTGAGCACACTAAATACCACGGAGCATATATTAGAGTTTAATATTGGATAAAAGAAAAATTGAGGATTAAAATTTATTAAATACTGAGCATACTAATTACCGCATAGCGTAGATCAGTGTTTAATATTGG
The DNA here is from genome assembly GCA_037127315.1 of Ascarosepion bandense. NCBI lineage: Eukaryota > Metazoa > Mollusca > Cephalopoda > Sepiida > Sepiidae > Ascarosepion > Ascarosepion bandense. The sequence continues at coordinate 2,368,404 of JBBBDQ010000872.1, read as the reverse complement.
ATAACTGAAAAATTGAGGTTTTATAATTATTAGATACTGAGCACACTCAATACCACGGAGCATAGTTTAGAGTTTAATATTGGATAAAAGAAAAATTGAGAGTTAAGAATTATTAAAAAAAAATTGAGGATTAATAATTTTTAGATACTGAGTACACTCAATACCACGGAGCATAAATTAGAGTTTAATCGTGGATAAATGAAAAATTGAGGATTAAGAATTATTAGATACTGAGCACACACAATACCACGGAGCATAGATTAGAGTATAATATGACATAGAAAAAAATTGGAGATTAAGAATTATTAAATTCTGAGCACACTAAGTACCATGGAGCATTGATTAGAATTTCATAGTGGATAAAAGATGAATTGAGGTTTAAGAATTATTAGATACTGAGCACACTAAATGCCACGAAGCTTTGATTAGAGTTTAATATTGGATAAAAGAAAAATTGAGGATTAAGAATTATTAAATACTGAGTATACTAAATACCACGGAGTAGAGATTAGGTATTTATATTGAATTAAAGAAAAATTGAGGATTAAGAATTTTTAAATCCTGAGCACACACAATACCACGGAGCATAGATTAGAGATTAATATTGAATAAATCAAAATTGATGATTAAGTATTATTAAATACTGAGCACACGCAATACCACGGTGTAGAGATTAGATATTTATATTGAATTAAAGAAAAATTCAGTTTTAAGAATTATTAAATACTGAACACACACAATACTACGGAGCATAGATTAGAGTTTTATACTGGATAACAGAAAAACTGAAGATTAAGAATTATTAAGGACTGTGCACACTAAATACCAGGGAGCATAGATTAGAGATTAATATTGGATAAAAGAAAAATTGACGATTAAGAATTATTAAATACTGAGCACACTAAATACAACGGAGCATAGATTAGAGATTAATATTGAATAAAAGAATAATTGAGTATGAAGAATTATTAAATTCTGACCACACTAAATACCACGCAGCATAGACTAGAATTTAATATTCGATAAAAGAAAGATTGAGTGTTAAGAATTATTAAGTACTGAGCCCACTCAATGCCACGGAGCATAGATCCGAGTTTAATATTCGATAAAATAAAAATTGAGGATTAAGAATTATTAAGTACTGAGCACACTCAATTCCACGGAGTATAGATCAGAGTTTAATATTGTTTAAAAAAAACTGTGGATTAAGAATTAGTAAATACTGAGCTTATTAAATACCGCGGAGCATTGCTCAGAGTTTAATATTGATAAAAGAAAAATTGAGGGTTAACAATTATTAAATACTGAGCACTCTCAATACTACGGAGCATAGATCAGAGTTTTAAATTGGATAAAAGAAAAATTGTGGTTTAAGAATTATTAAGTACTGAGCACACTAATTACCACGGAGCATAGATCAGAGTTTCATATTGGATAAAAAAATTTAGGATTAAGAATTATTATATACAGAGCTCACTAAATACCAAAGAGCATAGATCAGAATCTAATATTGGATAAATGAAAAATTGAGGATTAAGAATTATTAAGTACCGAGCACACTAAATACCACGGAGCATAGATTAGATTTTAATATTTGATAAAAGAAAAATTGAGGATTATAATTATTAAATACTGAGCAAACTAAATACCACGGAACATAGATCAGAGGTTAACCGTAAGGTCTGACCGTACTGATGAGCTGTGATGCATCAAACAGATCTGTCTGCGGATGAGTATAAATATATATAGGAAAAACTATTAAAAATTTAAATATTATTCAATTAATATAAAATATAGATAAGAAAAAAATGTAGAGATCCATGGATATTATTCAGTGCATTATAAAATATTGAGAGGAAAACTGAACACATATTCAGATGGTTATAAACGAAGATTTTTTAATTTCTCAACGATCTGAATGAGACATTGTAAGTAAATTTAACCTTTCGAAATAAGTCTTGATTTACAACTGAATAAATATGAGTTGAGTTTTCCTCTCAATGGAAAATCAAATTTTATTCCAGTAGGATCACTCCTTCTTCTTCTATGTGCCCTGTCCCTTCAGGACGTAGGCGATCATGGATCTCCACGTCTCCCTATCCCTTGTGGCTCTTAGTATGTTTGTTCCTGTTGCTCCTGGCAACCCCCGTTCCGTCATCCACCTGATCAGGCCCTGCAAATATGTTATCCGCTGCCTTCCTCTGTCTCTCCTTCCTTCTATCTGTCCAGTCAGTATCAGGTTCTCCAGGCTCTCCTTCCTCATTGCATGTCCCAGGAACTTCAGTTGTCTCTTCCTGATGCTCAGCATCAATTTCCTTTTTGTTGCCATTCTTTCTAACACTTCGTCGTTGCTTGTATGCTCAGTCCACGATATCCGTAGCATCCTTCTGTAGAACCACATTTCGGCCGCTTCCAGTTTTGTCCTCATTTTCGATGATATTGTCCAGCATTCACAGCCGTATTGAAGAACTGACATCACGTAGCAGTCTAGCACTCTTTTCTTCGTTTCTATTGAGATTTTCCTGTGTGTTAGTATTTTGCTCATCTTCTGGAACGCGTCCTTTGCCATGCCAATTCGCCGTAGGATCACTATATTGAAGATTTCATTGCCACTGTTGACGTCTCTTTGCAAAGGCATTTTATCCCAACATTTTTAAAAGCAAGTAAGGTTCATGTTTCTCATATTTCTGATTCCAGTTACGTTCACTCAGAGATAAACACATTTTGTTGCATAGATTCGTGCACTTGCACAACAGTCCTTCTTTTATATGATTTATATATATTGTAAAAAAGTTATGGAACATGTAGGTCTTAAACACATTGTTCATGCATATACTTTTATAAATAGTGCTCGATACAACGTAGAGCTTTATATTGTAATGTTTGTTAAAACCTTTATTGCCTGACATACCTAGTTATATAAGAGACACCACTGATCTTCTCAACAAATTAAAAAACATTAACTTAGTCCACGATGATAATATCCTAGTAACGATGGATGTTACGTCTCTGTACACGAACATTCCACATGCTGAAGGAGTATCAGCTTGCCATGAATTTCTTAGTAAAAGCAAACTACCTAACAACCAAATCACAGATATATGCCAATTAATAAATTTCATTTTAACACATAATAATTTTAAATTCAACAACAAACACTATTTACAGATTAGTGGCACAGCAACGGGCACTAAAATGGCACCTAGTTATGCCAATATCTTTATGCATATTCTAGAAAGAAAGATAATAGACAATTCACAATATAAACCATCACATTATTTTAGATACATTGATGACATTTTCTTATTATGGACTCATGGATTAGAAAAATTAAAAAGCTTTTTTACTTTCTGCAACAACTTCCACAATACAAATAGATTTATCATAGAGTACTCATACACATCCGCCCCTTTATTAGACGTCATAATAAAATTAAACAAACATACACTTTCCACAAGTCTATCCAACAAACCCACAAACCAACATAAATTCCTTCACTTTAACAGTTGTCATCCCCTTAAATTAACAAAATCTATCGTATACAGCTCATTTCTAAGAATCAAACGCATATGCTCAGACCATCCAGATTTTCTAAACAACATTAACAACCTAACAAAGCAATTTCTAAAATGTAAATACCCAATAAAAATAATAAAAGAAGCACTAAATAAAACCATCCACATAAATCGTAACACATTTCTCACATACAAGAAAAGAAAAAAACAACAACCGAATTCCCATGGTTTTTAACCACAATCAATATTCCCACACACTTATCAAAAACTTAAAAAATGATTACAAGAACCTCCAATCAAACAAAAAAAAATCAAAATTTTTTACGATAAACCACCCATAGATGCAATGAAACAAACACCCAACCTATCAACTATCCTCACTTCTACCAAATATCTAAAAAATACAAACCTATCAGGGAATTTAAAATGTCAGAAACCCCGGTGTTTAATTTGTAGATATTTAGTAAACGACACAATATTCTCTTTACCCAACACCAACATCAAAATGCACCCACCACGCCTCACCTGTGACAGCCAAAACATTATATATTTTCTTTTCTATTCAATATGTCCAAATAGTGGATATATTGGTGAATCTGGTAATAGCTTTAGATTTCGTTTCAATAATCACAAACTTAGCATACGCCAGAACAATCAATATTCCCCAATAGCCGTTCACTTCAATCAATTGGGTCACACTTTAGAAAATTGCAAATGTTTACTAATAGACTCCGATTTTAGTTCTACACACTCACACAGAAAGAAAGAAAAATACTGGATTTTAAAATTAAATATACGCAAGCTAGGGTTAAATAGGGACTTACGTGTTTTGAATCTTTACAAATATTTCAATAGCTAAACTTTTTAGATACAATTAAAAAACTTTTCTCTAAAACAAAATTTATAAGTATAATTAAAGATAGGTTTACGTTTACAAATATTAAAAAAAAACATCTGTCGCTTTCTGCGTCACGTGATGTAAACAATCTCTCTCCACGGACGCTCTCGCAAAATACGTTTCTAATTTAAAATTTAAAATCATTTGTTTCTGATGAAGGACCGAGGACGGTCTAAAATATAGAATATAATAATAGAAATAAACAAATACATCTAAAAAATACATTTTTAAATTTACAAATTTTTGATAGTTTTTCCTATACATATTAAGACCGTATACGTGGATCATCACTATGTTATATATATATATATATATATATATATATATATATATATACTTTCACTATAAACGTTAATTTTTGTCCTTAAGCTTGTTTTGCTATCTTCTTGATTTTCTCAAACAGTGAAATTAATAATAATCGGCCTAAAATTAGAGATGTGCATACATTGGATAACTAAAAGCTTGCTCTGTCAAGATGGTTACACGTAGCGAAAATGGTAACAATACGTTTCGACTTTAGAAGCTGTTTCATCGATGGGAAATGGGGCCCAGATTCGATTGCTGACGGAATGCGCAACTTTTGTTTTTGAAGACGACTCAGTCTAAGCCGGTTTTTATTAATGTAACTGTTTAAGAAAATAATTTAAAAAACCGGTAAACATCGTATTGAAAAATCCATTAACACACATATATATATATAATGTTTGTTACAATGGTTTATAAAAGCATAGTATCACTTCACAAAACTTTTCGCGTTTCGGAGCCACGTTTGGCCCTCACCACCAGAAGAGGGGCAAACGTGGCTCCGAAACGCAAAAATTTTTGTGTAGTAATACTATGTTTTATAAACCAATGTAACAAACATTACAATATAAAGCTCTACCTTATATCGAGCACTATTTATAAAAGTATATGCATGAACAATGTGTTTAAGACCTACATGTTCCATAACTTTCTTACAATATATATAAATCGTATAAAAGAAGGACTGTTGTGCAAATGCACGAATCTATGCAACAAAATGTGTTTATCTCTGAGTGAACGTAACTGGAATCAGAAATATGAGAAACATGAACTTACTTGCTTTTAAAAATGTTGGGATAAAATGCCTTTGCAAAGAGACGTCAACAGTGGCAATGAAATCTTCAATATAGTGATCCTACGGCGAATTGGCATGGCAAAGGACGCGTTCCAGAAGATGAGTAAAATACTAACACACAGGAAAATCTCAATAGAAACGAAGAAAAGAGTGCTAGACTGCTACGTGATGTCAGTTCTTCAATACGGCTGTGAATGCTGGACAATATCATCGAAAATGAGGACAAAACTGGAAGCGGCCGAAATGTGGTTCTACAGAAGGATGCTACGGATATCGTGGACTGAGCATACAAGCAACGACGAAGTGTTAGAAAGAATGGCAACAAAAAGGAAATTGATGCTGAGCATCAGGAAGAGACAACTGAAGTTCCTGGGACATGCAATGAGGAAGGAGAGCCTGGAGAACCTGATACTGACTGGACAGATAGAAGGAAGGAGAGACAGAGGAAGGCAGCGGATAACATATTTGCAGGGCCTGATCAGGTGGATGACGGAACGGGGGTTGCCAGGAGCAACAGGAACAAACATACTAAGAGCCACAAGGGATAGGGAGACGTGGAGATCCATGATCGCCTACGTCCTGAAGGGACAGGGCACATAGAAGAAGAAGGAGTGATCCTACTGGAATAAAATTTGATTTTTCATTGAGAGGAAAACTCAACTCATATTTATTCAGTTGTAAATCAAGACTTATTTCGAAAGGTTAAATTTACTTACAATGTCTCATTCAGATCGTTGAGAAATTAAAAAATCTTCGTTTATAACCATCTGAATAAGTGTTCAGTTTTCCTCTCAATATTTTATAATGCACTGAATAATATCCATGGATCTCTATATTTTTTTCTTATCTATATTTTATATATTTTCTGGATTATCCTCTCCGTCTTTACGCGTCCGCCATTCTCACTTATATATATATATATATATATATATATATATATATATATATATATATATATATATCGAGGCAGCAAATAATTTTCTAAACATATGCTGTTAAATATAAGAGACAATGAATGTCTATTATGTTTAATCATTAGCCGTTCTAAACATCGTATTTTGGCTTTAATTTCAGTTGAAAATAAAAACAAAAATTCTCCAACATTTGGATAATTATTTATTGGTTTTCTTCTAAGCTTTCGGTTCACATGAGTCATCTTCAGAGAGGTTGTTTAAACTGAAATATTATAAAATCCACCATCACTGACGATTTTATTTTGTGTTGACATAAAACTCCGCTTGGCAACGGCAATAGTTACCAAAAATAATAAACGCAGTTCTTAAGTTTGCGATGCGGTTTTATGACGTCACACCGCGGGATAGCGCGAAATGACAACAAAACCATCTAGTCAAATGCAATGTAATATGTTATTTCCTGTTTTAAAGTTGATTTTATTGAGTGTTGATTGTTTTGAATTGATGTACATGGCCTCCAATATCTGCAGGTTCCTCTTACTGTGTGTATGAGTAAGGATCACCGTATTGTTGGCCAAAATCTGTCTGATATTACCTACATGTTTATGTTTTTCAGAGAAAAACATAAACATGTAGGTAATATCACACACACACACACACACACACACACACATATATATATATATATATATATATATATATATATATGGTGGGGTGTTTAGGTGACTACTTTATTGTTGATTTCCTTGCCGCTGTTGACGTCTCTTTGCAAAAGAAGGACATTTTAAGCTAAAATTATTAAAACCAAGTATATTCTTGGTTCTCTGATTTATAATTTCAGGTAAGTATACTCACGGATCCGCATATTATATTGCATAAATTCGTGTATTTGGTCAGCAATCTCTCTTTTATACAATTTTAATTAACAAAACACTCATAAGTTATTGCGATGAAACTGAAAATTTGACGTGTTCGAAACTAAGTGAACCCTTTTAGTAGGTTCTTGAAGGTGTCTCATTTCAAAGCATTTGCTTCAGTTAATCGTCATCTGTAACAGTTGATCAGTCTCTCGCATCTGCTCTTTGGAATATTTTTCCCATTTTTCCTCGCTAAATTCAGACAGTTGTGGGATGTTGGAACGATATCTGGCATGTACCACCAGTTTCCTTTATAACCTAAGGGCACAACGGCCGAAACATCGTGATAGCAGCAAAACAAAGGACAATAATTCACATTTAAATAATGCAAATAATGATAACTCCTCAGCCCAGAAATTCAGGCAGAAATGAATACATCATTTCGACTTGTCGTCGATAGGCAAACTAGATGCCGAAAATTGGGGTGCTCGTCGATATTTTTTTTCTGTATGAACTGACTCTTATTTTGAATCTGAAGAGACATCCAAAGCCATTGCATGGTAGGATAAAAGAGTTTAGAAGATTTTCTTTGATTTCTCTTTGACTCTTCTATTTGTCTTCTGGTGTTTTCGAAGGATGCTATGTTTTCGTGCACTTCTCTTTTCGAACTGAGAAGAAGAAAAGTTTTTCGGGCATGAAAGTCTTGTCTGCGAATGGTTTGAGGTGGTCCATTGGTCGTCACTCTATGGCACTGACTCTTCAGCTGACACGATCCGTTGCGCTAAACCAGGGCTTGAAAAGTAAGTTCATCATGCAAATTTGCATCGTGCTACCGACTTATTCTAGTACGTAGAACGTCACCTTAACCGTCTACACACCAGGTGTCAGATCGTTCTTAGTCTGAATCCTTACCGCCATAAGAGACCCTAAAAGAAGTCGGATATCCCGAAGACATTGCATTTAGGTTCCTAGTGACACGCAATTTTCTATACTACGACACATTATATACACATTACGAACTTTAGAACCTCAAAAAATATTTTTTTAAGGATATAATACTTTAGATAAACGAAAACACTAAAAAACAAGACAAAGTAAGATATACTATATACATAAACAAACACAAATATGGAAAGGTTTGTTGATTTTACAAAGAAATAACAGAAACAAAAAATAATATATATATATATATATATATATATATATATATATTACATACTATTAAATATAAGAGATAATGAATGTCTATTATGTCTTATCAGAGTACAATTAAACAACATTTCTTAGAAAAACATAGTCATGTAGGTAATATCAGACAGATTTTAGTTAACAATACAATAATCCTCACTCATACATACAGTAAAAAGAAATTTCAGATATTGGAGGCCTTCTACATTAAATCCAAACAACCCACACTTAATAAAATCACGTTTAAATCTGGTCATAACACATTCCATTGCATTTAAATATATGGTTTTGTTATCATTTCAAGCTCTCACGCGGTGTGACGTCATAGAACCACATTACAAATTAGACATAAGACATAATAGACATTTATTATCTCTTATATTTAATAGTATGTAATATATATATATATATATATATATATATATATATATATTATTTTTTGTTTCTGTTATTTCTTTGTAAAATCAACAAACCTTTCCATATTTGTGTTTGTTTATGTATATAGTATATCTTACTATCTTGCATTTAAATATATGGTTTTATTATCATTTCAAGCTCTCACGCGGTGTGACGTCATAGAACCGCATTACAAATTTACGAACTGCGTTTGCTATTTTTTGTAACTGTTATTGTTGCTTAGCAAAATTTGATTTCAACACAAGATAAAATCGTCTTTGGTGTGGATGTTTTTATGTTAACGTCCTTGTAACCTATATGAAGATGGCTCATGTGAGCCGAAAGCTTAGAACGAACTTAATAAAAAATTATCCGAATGTTGGAGAACTTTTGCCTTTATTTTCATCTGAAATTAAAGTCAAAATACTATGTTTAGAACGGCTCGTGATAAAACATAATAGACATTCATTGTCTCTTATATTTAACAGTATATGTTTAGAAAATTATTTGCTGCCTAGATACACTATATATATATATATATATATATATATATATATAAAAACTATTTAAATTATTTGTTTGAACATTATTAACATTATTTAAATTATTTGTTTGAACATATATTTTTATTATATATTACCAAAATAATTTTTACAACCTTTTAGACACTACTAACACTAAACTATCAATCGATAAAGAGGAACGAAACACAAAATACAAATTTTATAAATATAACTTTAGGTTAGCAAAAATAGAAATATGAATTAAAAACAAAGTTCATCAAGATAGTTTTCAAAAATAAATAAATACTAATGTGAAAAATTCCGCTAACTGTGGAAAAAGTTGAAGGAAATTATAATAAACAATGCATATAAAATTAATACAATAAAAATATTTATAATCCTCTCTATTAAAAACCGTTTATATATATATATATATATATATATATATATATATATATATATTGTCATCCGCAGACAGATCTGTTTTGCTGTATCACAGCTCATCAGTACGGTTAGACTCCGATTGCTACATAACCCAGGCTCAAAACCCGACCGAATTGGCGTCAGTCGGCGACTCTACCCCTGGGCCACGGGGCGTTCGGTGGAAGAAGGCAGTCTTTTTAGCGCATCTCATATTACGCGCCCAATAGCTAGAGTGCTCCAATTCATATTTTACTGAATGAACGATACGTACACGCTAGAGTGGCTACTGTTTTTCAAAGTCTACCTTTCTTCTAGAGTGCTCAATCAGGGTGTGAGAGCGTAAATATATATCCCCTCTGTGTTACACTCATGGAGAGAGAGAGAGAGAGAGAGAGATTAGCGTGGAAGCGTTGGCTTAGTTAATTTTCTTTACTACAGTTATTAAACTTTACCACCAGTTCTGAAAGCTTTTGCCACGTGTTTGCTCTTTAGAGTGCCTTATTTTATTTTTTACAGAAACTATGCCGTCGAGTATTGAAGAAATATATATATATATATATATATATATATATATATATATATATATAATTTGGAAATGAGTTATTACCGCGACCTAGGTTTCAACATTTCGGTATCTTCACGCGATTTACAATACCATATTTTCAAACTCTGAAACAGGTTTTTTTTTGTTTTTTTTGTTTTGTTTTTTTTTTACAAACGCGCGACTATAATTTTGAAACAACAGAAATGTTTTCAAAATTAAGGAAGAGTTATTTAAGGATATTAAAATACTTTCGTCTATGCTTGTATGATCCTAGTAGGTATTTGTGAATATGATTACATATAGACGTAATTTCTGATCTTTCATTTAGTAATTTTTTTAACTGGGAACAGCATAACAGCTAAGTTTTTCCCCTGGCACAATCTTCATTGTATGCCACCGTTGTATGGTTTGGCCATTTTCACTATCCTCCAAGTTATATCAGGTCTTCTTCATATTTTAGTTTTAATTCCCACACGTGGCTAGTCAGTTTTGTACAATATTTGAGGTTTTCTCTTTTAAATATATTACTCATTTCCAAATAAAAAAATGTTCAAAATTTCTTCAATAGTATTGTACTGAACACTTTATAATAAAACAGTCTAAATTAATTATGACTAATATATATATATATATATATATATCCTCTCTATTATAATAAAGACCATCATATATATATATGTGTGTGTGTGTGTGTGTGTGTGTGTGTGTGTGTGTGTGTGTGTGTGTGTGTGTGTGTGACATGTTTCTTACTTATATTTGTAAATAAAACATTTTTCATGAAAATTAACGTTAACTTATTTGAAGTCTTTATGTATATATATATATATATATATATATATATATATATATATATAGACCTCCTGTCTCGCTCAAATAGAATACCCTTTGTGGGAACAACTAATAATCCTCTTAATTATTTTGCCGTCATTTTTGACGGCAGGACTACACTCGTACACATATATTAAATATAGGAAATGAATAATAATTACAAATTATAAATAACTTTAGCAATATTTACATTTTTCACTTACACTTGGAATCCGATAATTTTTGGGAGTTCCATTAAAACGCGTCATCTTTTCTTGAGTTCAACTAATATTTTATTGGTTTCGTCACCTCCCCCTTCATTTCATGCCTTATGTTTTTTAAGAAAAAAATGAAAAACAAATGAGGGAAAAGACATTTTATTATATGGAAAAAAATTTAAGTCATGGTTATTTTTTCGTAGGACCTCTACTTTTATTTTGGGGTATTGTGGCGTATGTCAGGTGAATGAAAAAGAATGAATTCTTGTAGAGTTTGAGTAAACTGTAATGTTTGAATAACTCTCGAATCAGATTAACGTTTTGGTGCAGTGGATATCGGCTCGGAACGAGAAATCGGGGAGCCAAGTTCGAATTCCAGTTGAATTCATTTCATTCACTTACACACAAATAACCTTGGGAAAGGTATTAATTCGTCTCTTCCTTCCAATTATAGGTTAAATAACAGAACAAATTGGGTTCTATAGCCTTGACTTCAACCAGTCTACCGCAGAAAGCAATGACAACCTACTGCGAGATAATCTTCTGCCCAGTCAGTCATGTATCTTTCGAGACATTATGGCACTTAACTGACTGAGTGACAATCAACCTGACCCCACATCCCCTTCGCCCTTCTGTCACAATTGCATTTTTATGCAATAAATAATGATTAATACGTGTATAACAAGGCTATTACTCCTGTTACACCTCGCAACCCCCGATCCGTCATCCACCTGATCAGGCCCTGCAAATATGTTATCCGCTGCCTTCCTCTGTCTCTCCTTCCTTCTATCTGTCCAGTCAGTATCAGGTTCTCCAGGCTCTCCTTCCTCATTGCATGTCCCAGGAACTTCAGTTGTCTCTTCCTGATGCTCAGCATCAATTTCCTTTTTGTTGCCATTCTTCCTAACACTTCGCCGTTGCTTGTATGCTCAGTCCACGATATCCGTAGCATCCTTCTGTAGAACCAGATTTCGGCCGCTTCCAATTTTGTCCTCATTTTCGATGATATTGTCCAGCATTCACAGCCGTATTGAAGAACTGACATCACGTAGCAGTCTAGCACTCTTTTCTTCGTTTCTATTGAGATTTTCCTGTGTGTTAGTATTTTGCTCATCTTCTGGAACGCGTCCTTTGCCATGCCAATTCGCTGTAGGATCACTATATTGAAGATTTCATTGCCACTGTTGACGTCTCTTTGCAAAGGCATTTTATCCCAACATTTTTAAAAGCAAGTAAGGTTCATGTTTCTCATATTTCTGATTCCAGTTACGTTCACTCAGAGATAAACACATTTTGTTGCATAGATTCGTGCATTTGCACAACAGTACTTCTTTTATACGATTTATATATATTGTAAGAAAGTTATGGAACATGTAGGTCTTAAACACATTGTTCATGCATATACTTTTATAAATAGTGCTCGATATAAGGTAGAGCTTTATATTGTAATGTTTGTTACATTGGTTTATAAAACATAGTATTACTACACAAAAATTTTTGCGTTTCGGAGCCACGTTTGCCCCTCTTCTGGTGGTGAGGGCCAAACGTGGCTCCGAAACGCGAAAAGTTTTGTGAAGTGATACTATGCTTTTATAAACCATTGTAACAAACATTATACATATATATATATATATATATATATATATATATATATATGTTAATGGATTTTTCAATACGATGTTTACCGGTTTTTTAAATTATTTTCTTAAACAGTTACATTAATAAAAACCGGCTTAGACTGAGTCGTCTTCAAAAACAAAAGTTGCGCATTCCGTCAGCAATCGAATCTGGGCCCCATTTCCCATCGATGAAACAGCTTCTAAAGTCGAAACGTATTGTTACCATTTTCGCTACGTGTAACCATCTTGACAGAGCAAGCTTTTAGTTATCCAATGTATGCACATCTCTAATTTTAGGCCCATTATTATTGATTTCACTGTTTGAGAAAATCAAGAAGATAGCAAAACAAGCTTAAGGACAAAAATTAACGTTTATAGTGAAAGTATATATATATATATATAACATAGTGATGATCCACGTATACGGTCTTAATATTGATAGGAAAAACTATTAAAAATTTGTAAATTTAAAAATGTATTTTTTAGATGTATTTGTTTATTTCTATTATTATATTCTATATTTTAGACCGTCCTCGGTCCTTCATCAGAAACAAATGATTTTAAATTTTAAATTAGAAACGTATTTTGCGAGAGCGTCCGTGGAGAGAGATTGTTTACATCACGTGACGCAGAAAGCGACAGATGTTTTTTTTTATATTTGTAAACGTAAACCTATCTTTAATTATACTTATAAATTTTGTTTTAGAGAAAAGTTTTTTAATTGTATCTAAAAAGTTTAGCTATTGAAATATTTGTAAAGATTCAAAACACGTAAGTCCCTATTTAACCCTAGCTTGCGTATATTTAATTTTAAAATCCAGTATTTTTCTTTCTTTCTGTGTGAGTGTGTAGAACTAAAATCGGAGTCTATTAGTAAACATTTGCAATTTTCTAAAGTGTGACCCAATTGATTGAAGTGAACGGCTATTGGGGAATATTGATTGTTCTGGCGTATGCTAAGTTTGTGATTATTGAAACGAAATCTAAAGCTATTACCAGATTCACCAATATATCCACTATTTGGACATATTGAATAGAAAAGAAAATATATAATGTTATCCGCTGCCTCTTTCTCTTTTTCCTTCTATCTGGCTTGTCAGTATCAGGTTCTCTAAGCTCTCCTTCCTCATTGCATGTCCTAGAAACTTCAGTTGTCTCTTCCTGATGCACACTATTAATTTCTTTTTCGTTACCATTCTTTCCAACACCTCATCGTTGCTGTAGAACCAAATTTCCGCTGCTTCATGTTTTGTCCTCATTTTCGATTATATTGTCCAGCATTCACTGCCGTATTGAAGAACTGACATCACATAGCAATCCAGATCTCTTTTCTTTGTTTCTAGTGAAATTTTCCTGTGTCTCAGTACTTTACTCAGCTTCTGGAACGCGTCCTTTGCAATGCCAATTCGCCTTCGGATCTCTATGTCGCACATTCCATCTCCTGTTTAAATACTTCCTAGATATTTAAATTTTTGTACTTGCTTGATTCTGGTATCCCCCACCTGTACTTGGCATTTTGGGTTGCACTTTTTGCTGATAACCATGTATTTAGTTTTCTTAAAAGTAGTCCTTTTTTTTTACTCTCCACCGCTACCTTCTGTAGGAGGTTTTGTAGTTTTCTTTCCGTGTCTGCAATCAGCACTGTCTCATCTGCATACCTTATGTTGTTCAAGTTGTGGCCTCCAATAATTTCCTGACGTATCAACTAAGGTCCTCAAAATATTCTCGTTGTACAAGTTGAAATTTTGTTCCATATCAAACTAAATGTGCTATTTAATACCGACAAGATTTTTAGGATACGCTCGTATGATTAAAATGTGTATTCTTTGTAAGAAATCAGTTTGTAGATCAGGTTTCATTGACGTATCTTTGTAAAGAGGATTTCTGTCGAGAGTAAAATATATTGTCTTTTCTTCAAAAATGTATTGCTGGCACTTTCATCATAAACAATCGTTTCTACAGTTTGACAGTGTTTTGGGGTTTGCTACTTTCTCAACAAGAGTTACGACTCCGAGTCAGTGTGAATCTGGAAACAGCCACAAATAAAAGGTGGCTCTACGTGCACCAAAACCACCCGATCAAAAACCTTGCTGCCCGATGTAGTTTATTGTCATCCCCAGGACGCAGTATACTCATTAAGTTAGTTTAAAACAATTAAGAATGCTAAGCTGATATGTAATATCAATCCCTATATATGACGGTGAATGCTAGGCGATTTCCTCACAGATGAAGAAGAGACAAGGCAACATATATGTAGTTCGATATAAAATGCTGAGAATACGATAGATAGAATATTTTAGCAACAAGAAACTTATAAAGAAAAATGGAAACAAAAGAATCAGAAAGACACAACTAAAACATCAGAAACTCACACTGAAGAATGTAGGTTTCGAGAATTTGACAGAAAATATGATGAAATTGCAATCACCTGAAGAAGGCTGAAGCGTACAACAGCCGAAACGTCTTAAATATGACAAGAAAATAGATATCCAAAAGAGGCATGTCACGTGGAACTATAATAATTTACCTCGGTGGACGAAAAAAAGTTTTCGGTTCAACATTCTAATCACCCAGAGAAGGCGGGAGCGTACAACGGTCAAAACGTCGTGAATTTCACAATATGACAACAAAGATGAGAAGAACTGTCCGAACATTCTAAATAGTGTGAATAATTACGATACCTAATCTCAGAAATATAGTCAGAGATATATTAAACGAAAGACAGACAGCGGAAAAAAATGAGTAGTCTGCATCATGAGCTTTGAATTGATTGATTTGTTTTTTTACGGCTCATCAACCTTTTACAGGTTATGTAAAACCAGAAAATATTTTTAGAGTGTAATAATTTTGCCTGGACAATAATGATTTAACGATACACGTCCCAATAATAAACCCATAGCTGAATAGAGAAAAAATGGATTCATGCATTTCCCAAAAGTATTTGCCCGAAAGAGAATATAACGAACTCGACTGGAACTGGAACTCGGCTCTCTCATTTCCAATTCTGTGCCCTTATCCATTACACCAGCTGCATCGAAGCTTACAGCATCTGGTATTACCAAGCGTTCACTCATCTACGTACTGACAAGTATCGATGTTGCTTAACTTCAGTGATTGTATGGGGGGACCGGTATTTCAAAGTGATATGCATTATAAAAAACTGCATAGGATATTAAGGGGACAAACATAGCGGAGATCTATAAGCCATAGGAAATCAAGGACAGCTATCTGGAAATTGTTTTTAATAGACGAGGAAAAATGTGACCCAGAGAGAAGAAAGTCCCATGGAGTAGCAAAAGGAGCCTTTCAAAAGCTTGTGGCAGTAATTTATGATGTTCAGGTAAGTTGAAGTCACCCTTGTGTTGCAATTATCAGCACTTTTTGCGATTTGCATGGATAATTTACAGTAAATATTAATGGACGCCTAAAAAAATTTGTCCCGCTAACAATATTTGACGAACTCATGTGAGCCCAGATAAAAATTAAAATTATTAATCTAAAACAAATAGCGATTTATGTATGTATTAACAAAAGTATTTGCACAGGTTAGTCAGTCAGTTAAGTGCCATACGGGATACACACTCAGAGTGATCATGTCTCGAAAGAGGCATGACTGACTGGGCAGAACACTATCCCGCAGTAGGTTGCCATCGCTTTCTGCGGTAGTCTGGTTGCCAGTCAAGGCTATAGAACCAATCTGTCTTATTATTTAACTCGTAACTAGAGGGAAGAGACTGATTAATACCTTTCACAAGAGTATTTGTGCGTAAGTGAATGCAAGGAATTCAAGTGGAATTCGAACTCGGCACCCAGATTTGTCGATATCCACTGCACTACAGCGCACATCCTTGCTTGGGTCCACAATGGTAACGAAAGACTTTAAAATTATCTTGAATATCTTGTTTTGTGTGTCTGTGTACGTTTGTGTGAGTGTGTGTCTGTGAGACAAGCTTGTGTGCTAGAACGTGTATGTGCGTGAGAAAGTTAAAAAGTTAATTGACGAACAAGGAAGTACACGCATCCCAGCGGATGAGTGTTCTTTGTCAGTATTCGATTCTATCTGAAAGCAAGAGTAAAAAGAGAAAGTGGGTTAATTTACTTTCCTTTTTATAGACTTAAATATCACCCACCAACGAGTTTTTTTTTTTTTTGTTTTTTTGTTTGTTTTTTTTTTTTGCTGGGGCAAGATATAAAGAGATTGCGTCGTGGGGGATTACATGTGCGTTAGGATGCAGTGGATATCGGCCGGAACAATGAATTGGAGAACCTAGTTCGAATTCCAGTTAAACTTGTTGCATTCACTTACGCGCAAATACTCTTGGGAAAGGTATTGTTCCGTCGCTTGTTACTCCAGCTTTGGGTTAAACAGCAGAACAGATTGGGTTCTGTAGCCTTGTTTGGCAACCAGTTTACCTCAGAAAGTAATGGCAACCTCTTTCGGAAAAGCTTCTGTCCAGTCAGTCATGTCGCTTTCGAGACAAGATGCTACACTTAACTGATTGACTGATTAGAAACAAAGAAAAAAGTGATTAGCTTCTATGCAACATCAGTCCTATTGTATGAAAGCAAATGCTGAACAATTTCCTCGAAGATAGAAAGAGAGCCATGATTTTATTACAAAGTGTAAGTAAATGGGGATATATCTAGAGACATCTTGTTTAGTTTTCTTTTTCAGTATTGCTCATTTATTGCTCGTTTGTCTCCACTGAGTCCAAGTACACACTGACTAGCCCAGGAACTGAACTCAAAAATCATTATGTCAGTGAATTCACGTGAGTTCAATACTTGAGCTGGACAATGTGCACTTGGCCTCACTGGAAACAGGCTAGCAATTAATGAGCAGGAGCAAAAATAAGAGACGGTGTATCCCTGATAAGAGTAGTGGAACGGGAACAACATGCACTTGTAGGTTAAATAAAGGGTTCAGTTCGGAATTACCTGTAGGTTATTCAGAGTTATATACACCTGAGAAAAGCCGGTTCACATAACGGTTGGAACTACGCGAAAACATCAACAGAAATGAGGACAATTGTCGCATTGTAAATATCGTAAATAATTTTTAAAAAAATAACTTTTTAAATATTTTGCTTTTATTCAATAGAGGAGAAAAGCAAAAAAATATTCTTAAAAATTAATATTCTATTTTAGACTAGCTGTTTAGTCTGGCGTTGCTCGGGTGTAATGAAAGCTTTCAAACTAATACATGGTCCTGGAGCTCAGACTCTTTGGACGTTGGCACGAAAGACTAAAAACAATAGTTGTTTCCAGTTAAAGCGAAACCGTAGACTGAAAGAGATATGAATGGATGTAAGTCAAAGTTTGATTTCCTGGTATCGATATCAAATAAGTGTTTTTCGACGTAAACTGAATTTTGAAGGCTAAATAAGTCCTCTGGGTAAATGGTATCATGGCTGAGACTAAGAACTACAATTATACCTACTTAGAGCCAAACCCTAAGCATAAACTAAAATAAAAGGGCTGAAAAAAATACAGACATACAGGCAGATAAACAGACACTCACACAAACATCTTGCCTTTTATATATATTATCGATTTTCTGCACTATTGTAAGAACTGCAACCTTGAAACTTCTGAATATCGTTTCTTGTGTCTTTGTCTATGAGTGTATCAAATTTGATTAAAATCGGACCACTCCTTCTATAACCCGATCTTTTCGATTATCGATTTCCGATATTTATCAGCGGTTCTTCGACACAAAACCTAGCTAAGAACTCTCGCAGACGCTTATAGTACAACTGTGTAAATTTTCAAGAAAATCGGTTCAGCCGTTTCGGAGTCTATAGGTAACGGACACACAGACACACATACACACAGACAAAGTTCCATTTATAAATAAGTGTAGATAACACGAGATGTTAATATAATCGAATTTTTCTCAAGGTTTGCAAAGTTAACTAACCATTGAAAAAAAACTTGAAAAGATGTCACTAGCATAAATTTTCTCGTCTCGCAACATAGATCACAGCATCAAATCCAGATACGTTTTTTTTTTATACTTTCATTCCTTCATTCATCCATTCAGTCAGTATAGGCACATTTCCCTACTGTTTCTTTTCTTGTTTTATATCATATATTTAAAGGGAATATGTATTCTTTAAATCAACTTTTGAAGAATAAAACCTCTTTCGACTGAAGCCGATCTAATTCTTCCTTTTTTTTACGGTTGCAACAACAAAGAACATTTTTTAAGAAAAAAATATTTCAATTTGAATAGAAGAAATTATACCGTGAATTTTTTGCCGTCGGCAAACACCAACGTACACAAATTCCAGCAACTTTTAATTATGAAATAAACTTGTCAGTCTCACTATGGACATCTGAATCATCTTTTATGTTGGTCTAGCTGAAGCCTGCGGCAAAGACTTGTTGATACAAAGCCTAGTTCAATGGCTCCTTTCTCCAATACAATTCCGAAGAATTAATGTTACTCGCATAATTTTTCTTCTTTTTCTATTGGTCCTCCTCCTCCCAATTTTCAGCTTTTAAATTGAAAAGACACTGAGTCGATATATTACAATCTCAAGGAAAAAACACCCAGATGCATTGTTGTAATACAATAATATATTTAACAATGCAAGACTGTGCATATATGTTAGCTTTTTTTTCATCCATCTTCTTACGTGCTTCCATATTTATCTTCTCTGCCGACGGCTTTAACAAGTCGGAAACGCTGATTCCCTCATGGTGACTAAAGTTAAGAAAAGTTAAATCCTTTCCTGAACGAAGAGATGAGAATGCACTCGCAGATTTAGCCCAAGTGCTAGTGAAGAGGGCTAAGAATTCAAATATTACTTGTGCAATTGTGGAAGGCTATGCTAAATAAAACTTTTCTAAAACAGAATCCACCATCATCGTCAGTTATGTGCCTTGTCCATTCAATACATACGCGATCATGGTTCTCCACATTTCCCATCTCTTGTAGTTCTACGTGACTCTTTACCATTTTCTTTGTCCCTACCTGCCTTCCATTCATCCGAAACCATTTTGTTCTTATTAAGTTCTACAAGCCGTCTTTCCTCAATATATTCCCATTAATTTTAAAGTGTCGTTCCGATATGACGTATAAATGCCTTTCTAGATATCGTTTTCTTTCGATCTTTGTCATTGCTTACGTGTTTTGTCCATGGTTGTCTCAGCAACCATCTGAGAACCGTACCGATTTGTTTTATTTATCTATAATAAAATTAGGATGTGCGTTGTGTTGCAATGGATAACGGCTTGGAATGAGAAATCGGAGAGCCGAGTTCGAATTCCATTTGAATTCCCTGCATTCACTTACGCGCAAATGCCCTTGAGAAAGGTATTAATCCGTCTCTTCCCTCCAGTTGTGGGTTAAATGACAGGAGAGATTGGGTTCTATAGCCTTGACTGGTAACCAGTCTACCGCAGGAAGCAATGGCAACCTACTGCGGGATAATCTTTTACCCAGTCAGTCATGTCTCTTTTGAGACATGATCGCCCAAAGCGTGTATCACGTATGGCACTTAACTGACTGAATACCGACAAGATTTTTAAGATAGGCTCGTATGATTAAAATATGTATTCTTTGTAAGAAATCAGTTTGTAGATCAGGTTTCATTGACGTATCTTTGTAAAGAGGATTTCTGTCGAGAGTAAAATATATTGACTTTTCTTCAAAAATGTATTGCTGGCACTTTCACCTTAAACAATCATTTCTACAGTTTGACAGTGTTTTGGGGTTTGCTACTTTCCCACAGTCGGAATCCCAACAAGAGTTACGACTCCGAATCAGTGTGAATCTGGAAACAGCAACAAATAAAAGGTGGCTCTACGCGCACCAAAACCACCCGATCAAAAACCTATCTAGCGGATGTATGGCACTTAACTGACTGACTGAATAAAATTGTACAGCACATAAACTCGATAAGAAATAACACTTCAGCACTCTTGTATCTTGTTTCGAAAAGAAATCATCCTATGCCTTATCACTTTGTCTAATGTTTGCAAGGTATCTTTCCCTATTTCTATACATTTTGGTATACACGACCCAGAAAACTGGTTTGGTTCTGATTCCTACAGTTCGAAGCTCAAACCATAGGCAGCCTCATTTTTTTAACGAACATATATTCTACATTCTTAAAGTTCATGGTCATTTCTTTATTTTCGCTTTCCATTGCTATCTTCTCTAAGCATCTCTACACTTTTCCTTCTTAGTCCTCCATCAAACTATAATATTATTTTGTCTTAGGAAAGGAAAGCCTTAAATTAATCTTAAATGAATCTAAAGCCTCTATCCTTTTAGGCTTACGGTTATATCACGTTGAAGACACCGGTTCTCGATCGATCACTGACGTTAAGCAACGTTGAGCCTGGCCAGTACTTAGATAGGTGACCGCTTGGGAATACCAGGTGCTGTAAGCATTTAGTGACGGATGTGAGTGTGTGGCGCAGTGGATATCGGTTCGGAAAGAGAAATCGGTGAGCCGAGTTCGAATTCCAGTTGAATACCCTGCATTCACTTAAGCACTAATATTCTTGGGAAAGGTATTTATCCGTCCCTTCCCTCCAGTTATAGGTTAAATAACACGGTATGACTTGGGGACTCATTGAATCTTGATACTCGAAAAAAGAGTATTACTATACACAAAAACTTATATATAAAAAAAACAACAATAAATTGTTGAAAGGAAAAGGTATTACCAGCAATAAATAAATAAAAGTTAGTTGGCAATACCCGCTGAGGTTGATATGTCATAAAACAAAACAACCAACAACTATCTTTTTAAATGAAAGCCACTTTTTAATAAATTGTTTGCTTCAATTTCGTCAGTAAACTATTTGTTAGATCAAACTTCATATAGCAAAGATCCATTTGCAACTAGAATGTTAGCTTAATGCAAAAGTTAATAGATCAGATTTTCCCCACAAGATTTATATTTATTTATTTTTTTCTTTTGGGAATACAGCCAATTTCCCTATCGGTGATTGTACTTGGATCATTTGTTTTCTTATTCATGACTAATTTTATCAACATTCAACCTCTTAAAACGGCCTTTTTCAGCACTAACTAAATAATATATTATCATAGCCATCATGTTTCTGCTTGTAAGTATGGAAGTCAATACCTACATGTTAAAGCACAATATTTAAGTGCATAAACTATGTAATATGAATAATACATTTAAGAAGTATGCGTCATACGAAATATAATTAACATTAAAAATCGGTATAAAACATATAAGATATACAATATGTAAAATATATATAAAGAATATGTGTAAGACATTGAATGTATATAATATGTATAACAGACATAAACATTATTTATAAAACGTAGAATCTATCTTACATATCTATAAAGTTTTTGTTGATGATTAGAATATTGTTGCCACATATGGTCCGTTGCTACTGCTATTAAATTTCTTGATAAAATAAGAATAATCTGCAATATTATTGGTCCGAAATGTTATCGCGGCTTCAGTCACTTTCCCACATAAGTTTTATACTAACAATTTAATTTCTTACACTCTCCTATGAAAAACACACTTCCAGATCCTTGCTTTAACCTTCAAAAATTTAAATGCAATGTCAATTGATATCTACTATTTTCCTGATAACATTTTTTGTGTTCATTCGTAACGATTCTTGCGTCTTAGTAGCTCTACTCTTTTGCTTGGGGTGAATTTAGAATTTAAAAAAACTATGAACAACATATATAAAACGTATAGACTATACAATAAACATTAGGCATTTTAAACAATATGTAAGAAAAGTAAAATTCATACAATAAGTATAATAGGCATAAAGAGTATGTATAAAACATAGATGCTATATATATATATATATATATATATATATATGTAATCATTATATGTGCGTGTATGCGTGTGTGCGTGTTTTAAAATGTCTAAACCCATAAGCTATGCATTATATATACAGATTTTGATGGATTAATTGTCGTTCAAATTACGCAAAATGAAAATAATACTGACATTTCAATTTAACAGATATATTTTCCAAAATTACACAAAAATATTTTGAAATACTAAAGAGTAAATTTATTTAATAAAATCTTCGATGGCTTCAACCACGGCCTCCAGACGACTTCGGAATCTCTTGCATCTCTTTTAGACGGTCTCCTTGTTAGTGAGGCAATTAATGTAGGCCTCCGTGTCGAGTCTGAGGCCCTAACCAATAAATTCGGGAGTTAATGAGATGCCGTACCTTCATAGTTACCATTAAACTCATTTGATTTTTTTCAGAATCCTCTGCACTGTTCTTAGATTGACACCCAAACACTCTGAAATGTTCGTATTGGAGCTGCCAGTGCAAATGCCAAGCAATACAGCAAAGTGTTTCCAAATTTCTGGTGGAGTGAATTGCGTCATGGTGCTCTTTTTTTCTCAGAAGGAGGTCATCTAACCTTACAGTAGTGTGCAGTCGATAAAATAAAAAACAAACAAGCAAACGCAAAATTTAAGATATAAATGTTGACAATATACTCAGCTTCTTTTCTCGCATTCTGGAACTGCCGTCCGTATTCTTGTTTCCCTGAGAGCTACAGCCTCCAAGAGTTTAAATGCAACTCGTTCTGAGTCGATATTCACTGTACCACAACGAACAACTGTTCAAAACGCTCCCAAAAGTCAACTTGAAAGAAGTTGACAGTAAGTCATATAATATCCTACAATTTCTTAAATCAAACTGTGTTACGAAATATGACTTCAACAAAACAACACAAAACACCGTTTCTAGTAAGCATGCTCGCACAGACATGTATGAGTATCATCTAATATTTAGTTAAGTACCATACATGAAACACGCTTAGGCGATCATGTCTTGAAAAAGACATGACTGACTGGGCAGAAGATTATCCTGCAGTAGGTTACCATTGCTTTCTGCGGTAGACTGGTTGCCAGCCAAGGCGATAGAATCCAATCTGCCCTGTTATTTAACCCATAACTGGAAGGAAGAGACGGATTAATATCTTTCTCAAGTGTATTTGCGCTTAAGTGAATGCAAAGAATTCAACTGGAATTCGAACTCCGCTCTCCGATTTCTCGTTCCGTATGTATTCATCTGTAAAAGTAGAATAGCATACCATATTTTAATTACCCCATGAAAATTACATTTCGGCATTAAATGACTCATAAGAAGATATACCATTAAACAGATAAATCAATCAACCAATTCATAAATGGTATGCGAGGACTTTTCTCTTGGTGTCGACCAGATATTGTCTTCTTACAGATTATAGGTAGTCCTTTCTCCTTGTTCTTTTATTTTGCACCAATTTCGATCTACTTGTGCAGATGTGTGACACGCACTTTGTCCGTCCGTCCGTGCGATAGAACAGAGAGCCCCCTTCTTCATCTCCTCACTTGAGTGTGTCTATATATTGATGATATATCTCTTTCCGGCGCTTGGCCATTGAAGCTATATTTGATGGTTAGGCGGTTTCCTCAGGTCAAACTTACATATAGATTCTCTGGATTACTATCAAAAACTCCAAATTTGGATTCGTCTATATGCGTTGTGGTGCAGTGGATATCGACTCAGAACGACAAATCGGATAGCCGAGTTCGAATTCCTTTGCATTTATTTATGCACAAATACTCTTGGGAAATATATTAATCCGTCTCTTCCTTCCAGTTATGGGTTAAATAATTGGACAGATTGGGTTCTACATCTTTGGCCAGCAACAAGTCAATGGCAACCTACTGACCTCTGCCAAGTCAGTCATGTCTCTTTCTATGGAACTAAACTAACTGTCCACATTACCTTATTTTGTATAAAAAAAAAGTTGGTCTCGCTATTTACGCCTCAGAAGATTTTTTGAGATTACCAAAGGGCTGTGGATTTCTTTCAGGTCAACGAAATCATGAAAAAAAAATAATGTTACTCGATTTTTCAAAGACTGCTAGAAGAATTGTTTTACGCTAATTGGGAAAAAAATCACCTTTCAACAAGACAATAGAATATCCGTAGAAATCGCCTTATTGCATCGTTAAAAATTTGAGCTCAGCAAAATTTATAAAATAATGCATTGCCAGGCGTAATGAACAATTGCAATTACAATTTAAACATGAATTCTGGTTCACTGCAGTACAGCGCATATTCTTTACAACGCAAACTTGTCTTCTTCTTCTAAGTGCCCTGTCCCTTCAGGGCGTAGACGATCATGGTTCTCCACGTCTCCCTATCCCTTGTGGCTCTTAGTATGTTTGCTCCTGTTACACCTCTCAACCCCCGTTCCGTCATCCACCTGATCAGGCCCTGCAAATATGTTACCCGCCGCATTCCTCTGTCTCTTTTTCCTTCTATCTGGCCAGTCAGTACGGAAACTTGTACTAAGCTTAAATTCATGAAATTTAGGTAACATAGCAAAAAGTTCATCAGAAGAATTACCATGAAATTATTAATAAAAAAAGGCACAGAAAATCTATATTACGGAGATGGAATGTGATTGAAACCGAAATTTCAAGTTGGGACCAATAATATTGCAGATTTTCTTGGGATTTCTTCAAGATCCTCTAAATATATAGCAGGCGAAAACGACCAGATGTGGCAGCAATATTCAAACCAGAAGGTCGACTTATAAATATGTTAGACGGTATAGCAGACTTATAAATATGTAAGATATATTCTGGTGAGAAAAATTATCTACCACAAGCGACTTTCTTAGCTGCAGAACGAGTACTTGATTCAATATAGTCTAACATAGTCTTTATGCTAACAAGTTTCCACCTGTTAGCATAAAGATTAAATTTGAGAAGGCACAATGGGTCACGTTCCAATTTGATATGATTCTAAATTCTTGCTCAAAATTTAAACATCTCGAGCACTGGTCAAAATTCATCAAAAGGGAATTGTCTAGATATGCAGATAAATAAATATTTGTTGTGAATAATGAATGGTTGTTTTTTGACTGAGTCGCTTCTACAGGGGATTTTTTCTTTTCATTTTCATGCGATCGTCGATTAAAGGCCGTAACATGTTGAAACACTGGTTCTCGTACGATCACCGAAGTTAAGCTACGTCGAACTAATACAAAATATAATAATTAGTATTATGAAAAAAAAGGACAATACAATATTACATGCAGAGTGCGATAGGTAAATTTTCGCAATTTTATATTTTAGTTTTGTTCATGTCATTTTTTGTTTTTGATTTTGCTGACTGCACAGTATAGTAGGGTCGGTTGGACACTATCTGTGAGAAAAAGAGCACCATGACGCTGTTTACTCCGCGAGAAATTTCGAAACAGTATGTTTTATTGATTGTCATTTCCACCAGAACCTCCAATACGAACATTTCAGAGTGCTTGGGTGTCAATCTGAGAACAGTGCAGAGAAATCGGAAAGAGTTATATGAGTCTAATGGTGATTACGAAGGTACGGCAGCTCGAAAAACTCACACTGATGATTCTATTAAGAACTTAGGAACACGCCTTCTCCTGTTACACAATGCAATCCTCGTTCTGTCATCCACCTGATTAGGATTCTTCAAATATGTTATTCGTTGTTTTCTCCTGTCTCTTTTTCCCTCTTTCTGGCCTGTTAGTATCAGGTTCTCCAGGCCCTCCTTCCTCATTGCGTGTCCCAGGAACTTCAGCTGTCTCTTCCTGATGCTTAGTATTAATTTCCTTTTTGTTTCCATCATTTCCAAGACCTCATCATTGCTCACATCCTCGATCCTGGATATGAAACGCTAAGTGAGAGGAAAAACAAAATTCTTCGTTTCACTGTTTTTCATGCTTTGTTTTTAATTTTTTTTTTTTCAGAATAATTTAATTTTTTCCTGTTTTTTTTATATATTAAATTTAGAAATATATTAATGCTAAATTTAAAAATGATTTTTGTATTGTTAAGATAAGATATTAAATAGTACTATAATTTATCTGTGTGTTTCCCCACTCCTTAGACCACATAGTATCTCAAAAAGAATATGCATTGCTGAAAATATCCAAATAAAAACGGAAGCTCTCTTTGAGAAAGGACGAAATTTCAAAGAAAATAGTTTCTGTTTACTGGATATGAAATGCTATGTTTTGCTAAGATAAAAACACTACCGGCCATGATTATTAGGCCACCCAGTTTTTTAAAAAGAAATAATATATTCATACTATTTTTAGTATTTATTGCCAAATGAAAATAGAATTTTTGTTATTATTACTTTGCAAAATTTTACAAGCAAAGATGAACTCGTTCGAATCACGCTAAATTTTCTTCATTCTTTCATTGATGAAACTGTAATATAGGTAATTATTAAATATTTACAAATTAATTTGATGCACATGTTATTGTACAATATTAACAAAAAACATTTTATTTTCTTTTATAATTATTCACTTGGCAATAAATACTAAAAAATAATATTAAATACTTCAATTTTTAAAACACTAGGGTGGCCTAATAATTATGGCCGCTAGTGTATGCGTGTTTGCGTGTGTGTGTGAATATTTGTGCGTATGCATGCCTGGACGTGCGCGTGTTTCGGGACAATTCATAAGAAAGCCCATGTTCGAATACAGCTGAGTATAAGAAAAATAATCCAAGTCAAGCCGAAAATCAATTTCGGGCTTTTTTTTTTTTTTTTTTTTTCCTGCTCTTCCCGTAATCAACTTCTTTTGTTTCTGTGAATTCTCTCTGCACGGCGACTAAACGGTCTGTTATCTCTGCAAAGCCTCTTTTGTTGCTTTCCCATCATCTGTCGACCGCCGTTATTACTTATTGTGTATACTATATCATTATTTATTGTGTTTACGTTAAGCTGACCGTCAATACCGTCGCACTCGGATAAGACACAAAGAAACAGTAAAGAATAGCGGAGACTTGAATCCAGGTAGGGAGCGGGCACAGGAGGAAAGCCGCTTTTTACATGAATACTTACTTCTCTTTACCGAAGAGTCATTTTCATACATTTATCTTGAGCGGTTTTAAACAATGCGCGCTAATAAATGCCAAACAACTTTTGTAACGTCAGATTGATTTCATTCCTGTTCCTTTTTACTTCGTTTCATTGACTGATAAAAATTTATTTCCTTTCATGAACGGTAATTCTGATGAATTGTATGCAAATCTATTATAACGATTTGGCGTCGAGAGTATGCAAGGAGTTAAGGGTGAATTTGAATAAAAAAAAAAAGAAGAGAAACCCGTTTAGTTGTGGCCTATATCGACAAAACAAGAAAACAGCGTCGTTTATTTCAAGTGCGCGTTTTCTTTGCTCTAAGATCGTAACTACGAACTAAAAGAAAATACATAGAGAAGAACACCAAGGCGTCAGACGTGTGAAAGAACCAACGCATATATATATATAGAATCGCCGACTGACGCCATTTCCGTCGGGTTTCAATCCTGGGTAAAAAAGCAATCGGAGTCTAACCGTACTGATGAGCTGTGATACGGCGAAACAGGTCTGTCTGCGGATGACAATATTTACGCTCTCACACCCTGATTGAGCACTCAATTAGTAGACTTTGATAAACAGTAGCTACTCTGGCGTGTTCGCATCGCTCATTCAGTGAAATGAATTAGACCGCGCTAGCTATTGGGCGCGTATAATGATATGCGCTAAAAAGTCTGCCCACTTTCTCCGAACGCCCATAGCACAGAGGTAGAGTCGCCGATTGACGCCATTTCGGTCGGGTTTCAATTCTGGTTAAAAAAGCAATCGGTGTCTAACCGTACTGATGAGCTGTGATACCGCAAAACAGATCTGTTTGCGGATGACTATATATATTTATATTTCCAAGTGAAGAGGACTCAAGGTTTGTTTTTTATTTCGAGTACTCTGGCATTTATTTTATTATAAACAGTGCGCTATATAATGAGTATTATAGATCTTAATATAATATAATTATTTAGTTATGTATCAATTTTACATTGCGACATGGAAATTTCTATGTTTCGAGATAGGTTCTCATGATCAGGCAATGCTGATGTGGTTGTGCAAATGATTTACATTTAAATGACAAAATCTTTTGGTTTGCTGTGAATGTATGTGGGAATTTTTTGTGGCTAATCAGAATGGAGATTCACTTTGGGATTTGACCCCGAAGAAGACATGCTAACCAACTTTTTTCCTCTTTTTTCATTCTTCCTTCAATCCTATTCTTCCCTTGTTTGTTTTCCTTCCTTAATGTTTTACCTCCCAAAAATCTGATCTCATCATTTTCTCTTCATTCCCTTCAGTATTATTACCTTTGATGTGATATTCCTTTTGAGTACCAATCCACTATTCTTTCCCTACTTATCCTTCTTAGTCTGTAACATATATATATATATATATATATATATATATATATAGAGAGAGAGAGAGAGAGAGTACACTAAAAGCGTCGCTCATTCAGTAATGAATTAGAGCACTCTGACTACTGGCGTATGATAAATCATACGCTAATAAGTCTGCCTCCTTCTACCGAGCGCCTATAGCTCAGAGATAGAATTCGGCCAATTCGGTCGGGTTTCAATTCTGAGTAAAACCAATCGGATGTCTGACCGTACTGATGTGCTGTGATACAGCAAAACAGATCTGTCTGCGGATGACTATATATAGTTCATTTTCTTTATTGCCAGTTATTAAACTCTATTTACCAGTTATGAAAGTTCTTGATGCGTGTTTGCTTTTTAGCAGTGCCTTATTTTTTTCCAATAATGATGTCTTCGAGTAATGAAGAATATATATATATATATATTAATGCAGGTTTCATTGAATAATATAGACAAGTTTTGTCTATTAATTTTGTGTAGGATCCGTTCATACCGTCTGATATACTTGATGGTGATGTCGTTAAAAGACAACAAAAAATCACAGTATTTGTTGAATTTTTTATCAGGTCTAAGCTTTCGGCTCACATAAGCCATTATCAAAGAGTAAATAATAACACACAGTAAACATAGAACATTTAAGCTATTAACAATAAAGATAATTGAATTGAAAATATAAGTCCATCCCTACCGTGGCGGATGGCCGAAGACAGTGACAAAATAGTGGTGTTGTGGTCCCTGGTCTGATTACAGACATTTGAGTACGTTGTTGGAAATATCGAAATTGATTGTATTCAAACCAGGTTTAAATTGTTTAATGTAGAGTGCTTCGAGGATTTTTAGTTTCTGCTCATTATTTTCTTGTTTGAGTATGTACGTGTTATCAACAAGCGTTTTTCTCAGAAGTGTGCGTTGATAACCGTGTTGTTCTAAATGACGGAATATATTTGAATTTTTATTTAAGTGCAACGTCAGACGCCGTGAGAGCGAATTTGTGGTGTGGCCGATGTAGATATTATTGAGGTTGTTAGAGATACATTCTCTAAATGGACATATGAATTTATATACTACATTGGTCTTTTGCAAATCACTAACGGTGGGGGAAGAGTCGTTGCGGACAAATGAATTAGATGTAGTGGATTTAGTGTAATATATAATGAACTTAATTCTTTTGTTAGAGTCTGTCGGAGAAATATTAGTATTTATGAGTTTTTTTAGGATGTTTTCATCTAGTTGGTAGTTGGAGTGCATCTGGCTACGGTATAAGAGAGTGATATGTTTAGGATTGGTTGGGTTAGTATCATGTGTTGTTTTTTCCATGTTAAGCTTTTTAAGAAAGTAATGTATTTGTTCATCAACTATGTAGTTGGGAAAATTATTATTGATGAGTGTCTGTTTTATGTTTTTTAGTTCACTGTAGAAGATCTGATTTGTAGATGAATTGACTTTTGCACGGTATAATAGATTTTTTATAATGGCTATTTTGTAATAGTGGGGGCATTCACTAATATAATCTACATCGGCCACACCACAAATTCGCTCTCACGGCGTCTGACGTTGCACTTAAATAAAAATTCAAATATATTCCGTCTTTTAGAACAACACGGTTATCAACGCACACTTCTGAGAAAAACGCTTGTTGATAACACGTACATACTCAAACAAGAAAATAATGAGCAGAAACTAAAAATCCTCGAAGCACTCTACATTAAACAATTTAAACCTGGTTTGAATACAATCAATTTCGATATTTCCAACAACGTACTCAAATGTCTGTAATCAGACCAGGGACCACAACACCACTATTTTGTCACTGTCTTCGGCCATCCGCCACGGTAGGGATGGACTTATATTTTCAATTCAATTATCTTTATTGTTAATAGCTTAAATGTTCTATGTTTACTGTGTGTTATTATTTACTCTTTGATAATGGCTTATGTGAGCCGAAAGCTTAGACCTGATAAAAAATTCAACAAATACTGTGATTTTTTGTTGTCTTTTAACGACATCACCATCAAGTATATCAGACGGTATGAACGGATCCTACACAAAATTAATAGACAAAACTTGTCTATATTATTCAATGAAACCTGCATTAATGAAAAAATGCTGCCAAAATACACACAATATATATATATATATATATATATATATATATATATATAATCCCTATGATGATAAAGACTCGTACATAAAGAAAAATAATTACAAGACATCAGTCGTAGGATGAGAAAAACTATGCTGAATGCAGTAAAGCGGGACAAGCATCAGCAGTAATTGCATTAAAAGGCTAAGTTTAAGGGCCGTTTTCTTGCCTCGGGAAAATGGCCGAGTCGATTAAAAAGTTTGTTCATAAAATTGATGACATAGTAATTGTGAGTTCGATCCCCATGCTGTGTAGTATAAACGTAGATCACGGAGGGAGATCTTCTGTCCTCCTATATATATCTCTACTTTTTTTATTCGTTTAAACGTTTGTATGCAAAAAGGCAAATTAGGTTGTTCGATAAATAATTTCCAATTTTAGAAAAAATAACCATTTGTGTTCTAGTATCTAAACTTATTTATAAATGGAACTTTGTCTGTGTGTGTGTCTGCGTGTGTGTGTCTGTT
Organism: Ascarosepion bandense; assembly: GCA_037127315.1. Taxonomy (NCBI): domain Eukaryota; kingdom Metazoa; phylum Mollusca; class Cephalopoda; order Sepiida; family Sepiidae; genus Ascarosepion; species Ascarosepion bandense. The sequence continues at coordinate 2,336,557 of JBBBDQ010000872.1, read as the reverse complement.
ACCTATAGACTCCGAAACGCAGGACCAATTTTCTTGAAAATTTACACAGTTGTACTTTAAGCGTCTGTGAGTGTCCTTAGTTGGGTTTTGTGTCGAGGTAACCCCGATAAATATCGAAATTCGATAATCGAAAAAATCGGGTTTTAGAAAGAGTGGTCCGATTTTAATCAAATTTGATACACTCATAGACAAAGACATAAGAAACGATATTCAGAAGTTTCAAGGTTACATTTCTTACAATAGTAAAAAAAATATATATTATCGAAAATCGATAATATATATATATAAAGAGCAAGATGTTTGTGTGTGTGTGTGTGTGTGTGTGTGTGTGTGTGTGTGTGTGTGTGTGTGTGTGTGTGTGTGTTTATCTGCCTGTATGTCTGTATTTTTTTCAGCCCTTTTATTTTAGTTTTTGCTTCGGGTTTGGCTCTAAGTAGGTATAATTGTAGTTCTTAGTCTCAGTCATGACACCATTTACTCAGAGGACTTATTTAGCCTTCAAAATTCAGTTTACAACGAAAAAAGCTAATTTGATATTGATACCAGGAAATCAAAATTTGACTTACATCCATTCATATCTCTTTCAGTCTACGGTTTCGCTTTAACTGGAAACAACTATTGCTTTTTAGTCTTTCGTGCCAACGTCCAAAGAGTCTGAGCCCCAGGACCATGAATTAGTTTTAAAGTTTTCATTACACCCGACCAACGCCAGGCTATACTGCTAGTACTTTAATAATCAGTCAGTCAGTTAAGTGCCACACGTGATGCGCGCTTCTGCGATCATGTTTCGAAAGAGACATGACTGACTGAGCAGAAGGTTGCCATTACTTTCTACGGTAAACTGATAGTCAACCAAGGCTATTGAAACCAATCTGTCCCGCTGTTCAACCCATAGCTAAAGGAAGAAGAGGTAGTTTAATACTTTTCCAAGGTTATTTGCGCGTTAGAGGATGCAAGTAATTCAGCAGGAATTCGAATTTGGGTCACCGATTTCTCGTTCCAAGCCAATATCTACTGCACCACAACGCACATCATTTTTATAATGGTTGGACAAAATTTATTACTCCTTCCTAATGATTAAAGGTTTACAATCATATTGTAGAATTTTCCACACGAACTTTTCACCCCTCTTAACAAATGCATTCTCCCTTTAGAAAATGTCTTAAGCAATCACCACTTTGGATTTACAGATTCGACTTTTCATTGGTCGAGACATTGAAAATTGAAATGGATTTGCTTTTTCCCACCATGGCTTCAGGAGCCGAAATTGGGAACCAGAAATCTATTTACGTCATAACCTAACTTAATTCGAGTCAGTCAGCCTGCAAATCTTTCGAGATGCTACAAGTCTCTACGCGTGTTAAATCCCTGACTCAACAAACAATCGAGCCAAAAAGTGAACCTACAATTAACTTGAAAAAGTGAATATCCTTTCGATCTCATGAACAAAGTTAATGTACACAAAATTCATCCAAACCAACGGCCAAAGGAAAATAACACCTAACAACTTATTTCTACGTAATAGAACACACACACACACACACACACACACACACACACACACACACACACACACACTTCTAATTCACTACAAGAATTCAATTGTACATGAATTGTGCATACATAAAATCTTTTTACTGTTGAATTTTAATTACTCTCATTACTTTCATGTGGTCATTTAATGTATGATAATTCATTTCATGTTTCTTTCTATTAATTTATATTGTGGTTTGTGAACGAACACACTACAATCTAAGAAATGAACATTCTGATACAAATTCCAACACAATAATTTAATAACATCGACACATAAACCACTACAATATCACAATGAATCACCAGTTCTTGTACGATCAGCAAAGATAAACAACGTCGACCCTGATCATAACTAATTACTGTAAGTTTGAATATGCAGATCGAGTAATGACTCAGAATCGGTGAGCAGATTTCTAACACCCGTTGGGTTCGTTATATTCACGTTCACGCAAATACTCTTGGGAAAGATATGAATTCACCTTTTCCCCTAGCTATGGGTTCATTAGTATTATTAAATCGTTATTATCTTTAAACAAGCATTCATCCAATGTAAAAAATATTTCCAAGGTTTAAATAACCTGCAAATGATTAGTAAACGTCAGAAAATAATTTAATCAATAAAATCTGATGATTAATATGTCCTATTTGTTAATTTTAGATCAATCTCTTAGAATTTTACTTTGCTATATAGTTTTCTTTGTTATGTAGTCCTTTGTTATAGGAGGTGCGTTGTGGTGCAGTGGATATCGGCTCGGAACAAGAAATCAGCGAGCCGAGTTCGAATTCCATTTGAATTCCTTGCATTCACTAACGCACAAATACATTAGGGAAAGATATTAATCCGTCTCTTTCCTCAAGTTATGGGTTAAATAACAGGACCGATTGGGTTCTATATCCATGGCTGGCAATCAGTCTACCGCCGAAAGTAATGGCAACATCCTGCAGGATAATCTTCTGTCCAGTCAGTCATATCTCAATACGTGTATCACGTATGACACTTAGCTGACTGATATAGTCCTCATCTTGAAGAGAAAAAAATTTGCGTTTATTTTTTGCATGTTTAAGCTTGGTCATTGTGGGTTCTGAAACTGCTGCCTGCTTATTTATTGAAGCAATATATTGAGGCAAAGGATGCATTTCCGATCGTACTATACAGCGTTGAATTCTGAAGTTCCGTAGTAGGGATACGACTCTTGAAGATCAAGGTACTAGAGGACGTCCATCGGCAATAGAAGATCAATATCTAACGTCACAAGTGGCATAAAAAGTAAGTTAAAGTATTATAGATAATGGATGTCAGCAGTCTGCCACTGTATTTCCAGTTGGACGTCTTGCATACAATATACGCAGGTAAAATTAAAATATATCTATATCGATATCTATAAGTTTAGGACCCAAACGGGTATTAATTACATTAGTCTTATATTCATTTTTTATGTAAGTTGGGCACTCCCAATACAGTTCTATGTCATTCAGGACATTATTAAAGTAAGTTCTGAAAGTTAACGTTACCAGGATTGATGTTGGCGTGGAATCTCAATATGTTAAATTTATCATTGAATTTAATGCAACTCCTGGTGTATTTGGTAATTTGCCCTGTTTGTCTGTGTTGCAGAAAAGCACATATTTTTTGCAGAGTGGCCTCAGGATGAAAAGTGGACAAAGATACTAATTGAGAGATGAAATGAGAAAGAACGAGCCCACTCGCGTCGAAAAATGTCCAAAAACACTTCTCATATATATATATATATATATATATATATATATATATATATATATATATATAGTGAGGTATAGTTATGTAAGCGTCAATAAAAGAATAATTATGTAAAGTATATACAAATGTATAAATATACACGTCAACCTATGTTCTTACGATATATATATAAAACAATTGGGCCATTTATACAAAATGAATGTATGATTTATATAAATTATATATATATATGTAATGTGTATATATATATATATATATATATATATATATATATATTATATATATATATTTGTAAACATAAAAGAATGTTTCTTTATGACATAATGCATGTATATGTATGTGAGCGTATATATATATATATATATAGAGAGAGAGAGAGAGAGTTAATGATCATATATATATATGTGTGTGTGTGTGTGTGTGTGTGTGTGTGTGTGTGTGTGTGTGTGTGCGCTGAAAGTGAGGTACGCATGTGATGATATCTTCCATATGATCAAGAAAATATTTCTCGCCAGGGTCGATGTTTCTAAAGTAGGTTATATATATATATATATATATATATATATATATATATATATATAATTATGTATTTGGGCAGCAATTCATCTTTTATACCAGTTTCTTTAAAAACGATTTAACAATGGTATTTCATTTTTCTTCTGTTGGAAAATCTTGTGGTGGAATCACTTTTGTCCAAACGTTGCGCACATCCAAGCGCTTTCAGCTATTCTTGTAGCCATTATCAAGGATGTTTTGTTTTGTTTTTATTTTAAACTGAATGTATGGAAATTTTATGCATGTATCTTATTTTCCAAACACGGTCAGTACATTGTCGTCGCGTTCATAATTGATTTTATTGACTATTGTTTTTTGTTATCTAGTATTAATGTTTCCTATATGTTTAGATTAAAACTAATGGAAGCATTAATAATTTCATGCCTGAACGAAATCTTTAGGACTGAAGATCGGATTCAAGCTTGAACAAGCTGTCACCTCTTGGTGTTGATATCTGTGTCCACTTTTATATTTACATCCTCTCTACCTGATATTGACTACTTTTATGCATAAACTGTCTGTCAGTAGACTGCCATAGGTGATAGAAGATTAAGCGATCATGCCTCTTTCGAGACATGATTGACTAGCCAGAAGATATTCCCCAGTAGATTGCCACTACTTTCTGCGATAGACCGGTTGGCAATCAAAACTACAGAACCCAATCTGTCCTGCTATTTAACCCATAGCTGGAAGAAAAAGAGATGGATTAATAGCTTTCCCAAGTGCATATGTGCGTAAGTTAACGAAACCAATTCGACTAGAATTCGAACTCAGCTCTCCAATTTCTCATTTCGAGCAGATATCCACTACACCACAATGCATAAATAAAGCATAAAACTATATATATATATATATATATATATTTATATACAAATAAACCAGAATCCGTAAGTTTACACTAATCAAAATAAACATAAATATTCGAAAAAATGCCAACAAACAGAACATAAATCCGTCAAAATCCGACGAGAAATATGTCGCCGGATATTGGGGATGAAAAAAAAGAAACCAACGGAACAAGAACAAACAGGCAAGCATCCGCAGGAAAGAAAAAAAACCCAAGACGCAACCTAAACACCAGAAAAAGTGCTCGATACGAAAGTACGAAAGTACGGAAGTAGAGCAAGAACACGAAAAAAAAAAAATATATATATATATGAATTCCACCTCGTAAACCGAGATACCTGAAATCTTTAGTCTGTACTAGTTCCACAGAATCACGGTACCTGAACTGTTTAGTATGTACTAGTTCTATATCTTGAGCCGAGGTACCTGAAATGTTTAATATGTACTAGCTCCACATCCAGAAATTTCCTGGTCGATTCAATGTAACTGCCATTACTACTTTTATTCCAATTCTCGATCATAGTTTCTATATACGAAAAGCTTAAGACATGTATTTGCTTTTAGCTTTCTTCTATTATTAATAAACATTTATATATATATTTGTGTGTGTTTGTGTGTGTATGTGTGTAGAATGTCTGTGTTTGCGTGTGTGTAGCGGTAACTTTATTTATGTCATGACAATATATGTTGGCTGACTATTCGTTTCCGACTACACTCTCCTGCTAGAGTGATTAGACAATCGCCTTCACAACCAAAGTTTTGTTCGTTCAACACTTACGTAGCTCCGCGGTGGCTTATATAATGCAACTATGCTGAGCGTACCTTAGTTACATTTTCTCAGATACACAGAGCCACTTCCGACGTAGCAAACAGTTTAAACAAGGCCAATCTTACCAAATCCATCGATGGCCTTCAGAGATTTTTCCGGAGACATGTATGAAACTGTAGCTTGATTTTCACGCCGGGATCGCCTTCACAGGACGATAACATGAAAAAGTCATCTTCCTAATATTTGCTTCGAACTCGAGTCGTAATGTTCTAATCACTCGGCCAAGCACCAGTCAAGATACGTCATGCTAAGCAGAAAAAACAATAAGAAAGATTTCACATTAATTTAACATTAATTTAACATAAGTTAATTTATTTAACATCTCATTTAAGAAGTGGAACAATGACTTGTAATAAGTAACTTCCATGGCTCTATCTTCTCCGAATTGACTGAAAGTGCTTCACTACACATTTGTGTGAATTCGTTACGATGAAATAAAATTTGAATCATCCCAACACTTAACTTTATTGACTCTTATTTCTTAAAAACACATTTCTGTATCAATTATCATTGAAAAAACATATTATTAAAAACACATTTCTGTATCAATTATCATTGAAAAAACATATTATTAAAAACACATTTCTGTATCAATTATCATTGAAAAAACATATTATTAAAAACACATTTCTGTATCAATTATCATTGAAAAAACATATTATTAAAAACACATTTCTGTATCAATTATCATTGAAAAAACATATTATTAAAAACACAATTCTGTATCAATTATCATTGAAAAAACATATTATTAAAAACACATTTCTGTATCAATTATCATTGAAAAAACATATTATTAAAAACACATTTCTGTATCAATTATAATTGAAGAAATCTGCTGAGTGCTTTCAATGAAATGGAAAAATATTGTCAATTTCAAATCTTTTCATTTGTAACTAATTACTTCTTTTAATAGCAACTAGTCACTTAAGTGCCATACGCGATACACGCTTGGGCGATCATGTTTCTAAAGTGACATGAATGACTGGCCAAAAGATTATCCCACAGTATATTGCCATTGCTTTCTGTGGTAGACTGGTTGCCAGCTAAGGCTATAGAACCCAATCTGTCCTATTATTTAACCCATAACTGGAGGGAAGAGAGGATTAATATTTTTCCCAAGGGTATTTGTGCAAAGGTGAATGCAAAGAATTCAACTGAAATTCGAACCCGGCTACCCGATTTGTCTTTTCGAGTCGATATCCATTGCACCACAACGCACATACCAGATTTCATAATTATAATTGTTATTGCGATATTTTGTTAAAGTTGTTAAGCTTAAATATCTAACGATGCGGCAGGGGAATTTCTCTGGATATTTTACTGCCGTAAAACTCACCATGAGATTATCAAGTCGTCAACTCAAGAATTGTTTTCTCGGAAATATCAAGTAAAAAGAACGGGTGTTTCTCGCTTGTTCCTTAGTTAACACGTACGTTATGCTTTGCCAATACCTCATTAATAATGGACTATTCTGTGTTGATCACGAGTAAAGAAAGAAAAGATATAGCAGAGTACTGTTCGGTGTCAGTGATAAAAAAAAGAAAGAAAGAAAGAAAGAAAAAAAGAAAGAAAGAAAGAAAGAAAGAAGAATATAAAGGAGGTGATGATGCATTTATGTGACTTTTTCAGTAATTGTGAAAAACTTACCAATTTCAAATCTTTGCGCACTCTTACTTTTTTTTTTTTATAAGCGTTTCACCCCGAGCAAGGCATGTCACTGCCACTACTGCGCAGGGGGCTACATAGAGTGGAGAAAGGATGATTACATATAGGAAATGTCAGAGGGTGGGCGATAGGCGGGTAGGGATACCGAGAATGGTTAAATATAGGAAATGTCAGCGGGTGGGTGATAGGCGGGTAAGGATACCGAGAATGAGGGTTGGGTAGATGAGAGCGTTCTGAGAATAATTGGGAGTTAGTGTGATAGGAGGTGTCTATTGACCCTACATTTAAACACCTGGAGATTGTAGCTGTCGGGAAAACAGACTTGTGGAAGGGAGTTCCACAGGCGGGAAGCGCGAGAAAAGAAGCTGTTGGAGTAGAATTTACGGTTACATCTTATTTTTTTAACTGTAAAAGGGTGGGACCTAGTTGCTAATCTAGTATCTCGTGTAAATTCGTGCTTAAGCGACACCAGTGATCTAAGCTCATCGGAGCAGAAGCCATGAAATTACTTGTAGAAGAGGCACAGGGAAGCCACATCACGCCGGTGAGAGAGTGGTTGCAGCCGGTCTGCCAAGTACAGTATCAACCACGTTACAGATCCTCCTTTGTATTTTGTCAAGAAGCCCAAGGAGAGCGGCAGGGGCACCCGACCAGATATGGCAGCAATATTCAATACATGGTAGATTTGTATATGTGCAGAATAGATTCAGACGGAAAAAACTTCCGGGCCCTGCACAGAGAACCGACTTACTTGTTTAAATAATGTCCTTCATTCATACTTGTTAGCACAACTTGTTAAGCACAAATATTTAACGATGCAATAGGGGAATTTCTACGGGTTTATAACGGTGGAGCCAATATTCAGAATTATGATTTGCCAGTAAACTCAAATAGCGAATCCCTGAAATCTTTAGGATACTACCAGTAAAATAATAATCAATAGAAAAATCCCTATTTCTTAAGGAGGTAGATAATCCTATTACTCAATAACTTAGCTACTTTGCCTTTCGTCCTGTTTTTCAGTAAGATATTTGATTCTGTGCTGGAATTTAGAGTTAACTTTTAATACCGTCTTGCCAAGAATAAAGTTAATTCTGCCTTACAGTGTTAAAGTTAAAAGATTGATTACTGGTTTCATGTCTCTTGTTATTTTTTAAGAGCATTAAAATTTCATGGAAGTAATGAATTTGCAAAAAGGAAGTCTTAAGGAAAAAAGATTGCTGAAATTCATTGAACACATAATCGGGTAAGATGGGTCGAAAAACTTAACCCTTACCGTGCATATGAAGGGCAAGAAAAATAGAAGTTAGCGGATCACCTACCTGACAAGCTCGTGTGAACACATAGCGGAACGCGCAGTGAAAACCTTTAAAGGAAAGACTACTAAGACACACAAGGTATAGAAAGTTACTGGGAGCCATGTTCGCCGATGTCCTAAATGGACCCGACACATAAAACAAGAAGAAAGCGAAGTGAATTCAACAGCTTCGATTGGAATTCTAATTCGGTTAAGCCCATTCAATTTTAAATTTGAAAACTTCTTCAAAATCAATCAAAGGCAATCCAGAATCAATAACATTTTACTTTTAATCACTTTTGATATCATTATCACTTCAATCAAAGCAATAAAGCTACTAACACAACTGGTTATAGGTTGTGTAAGAATTTGGAACAGAAACAATAATGAGTGGATAGAGAAAAGAGTAATCAAGAGGGCAGTAGATAGCGATTGATACTGAATGTAACTTTTTGTTGATTAAAGTCAGCTGGAAAGCATGGAGCCTGAAGATGGTTCCACAAGCGAGAACTGCGGGAAAAGAAACTGTTAGTATTTGTCTATATTTCTGAGATGAGTTAGTATTTTCAGTATTTACATTATTCGGACTATTGTCTTCATCTTTGTTGCCATTTGTACAACGTTTCGGCCGTTGTACGCTTCGGCCTTCTTCAGATGCTAGGAATTTAGAACCGAACCCTTGATTACAATCACTGGGGTATACCATTCTCATTCCTTGCGTAGTAGTAATGCCACGATTGGAAATCATAAATTATCTCCCTCTAACCCTGCAAGTTACTGCTGTAGTCTGGTATTGGACTTACAACTCTTTGGGCCAAGTCACAAGAACTAATCAACGTCTATATCCACTTAAGGCAAGAACAACTGAATTTTTTGGAATTATAAACCTAATGTCTAGTAAACCATTTTTTACCAGATTTCATATTGCAGATGTTTGGTGTTAATGCTTTTCTATAGTCTAATCCTGTACGTCAATTCATAATGCTTAGAAACCATAGCAAAAAACTCATCCGAACACTTAAAATATTTATAGAAAAGACGCATAGAGCCAAACTTACGCTGGTGGGTAAGCGACCGAAGCCGAGCTGCCTTATCAGGACCAATAATATTGTTAATTCTTCTTTGGATCTTATGAAAGAAGTCAAATAGCAGAGGCGCCGGACTATATTCTAAGCATGAACGAATAGTAGACTTATAGATATGTAAGATAGATTCTGAAGCGAAAATTATCTCGCGTGACACAGTGAAACGACTTTCTTACCAGCTGATCTAGAAATTGATTCAATATAATCTTTTGACTGTATGTCAGCTGATAACATTAACTCGAGAAGGCGCAACAAGTCACTTTTTTTTTAATCATTTCACCCCGAGCAAGGCAGAAATGCCACTGATGAGCGGGGGGGGGGGGGTACATAACTGTAAAAAGATTAATTAGAAAAGAGTGAGGAGTAAAAACTAGTTAGAAAGGAGCAATAGAAAGCTGAGAATGCAGATGCGATGACAGATACATAGGTGGAGAGAAAAGGAAGGATATACGGGGGTGGGGAGAGAGCTAGAGTCCAGTGTTTAATAGATGAGTATTGACATTGCATTTAAATTTCTGGAGGTTGTACCTTGAGGTTAGCAAAATCACACAATGCTACTATCTATTCCCTCATAATAGCAAGTGAACACACGTCTAGTTGAAACTTGAAAACGATAATAGGATAGACACCGCACAAAAGCTGCTCACATTACTTGCCCTGCAACCTGGCTTGTCACACACATTGCTGTTGCCATATTGCTTTTCCCACTAAATATGCTCACATCCATTATTTAGTCTTCGTAAAAGTTTAGCATCTCTTTTCTTTATGCAGGAATTCAGATACATATCGCTGCTTGCTTTGAACTTTCATGACAGACACCATTTTACCGTTTTGTAACAAGTTAAAAAATGATGTGTTATTGACGGGAATGTGAATTTTTTACTGCTATTCCATCAACATTCGTATTTTGATGTCGAAGGACGAAATATTAAAATCGGAGTCGTTAATTTTAAGGAAAAAATCAAATATCTATTTAAATAAGTAACCGACGAACTGAGGACCTTATCATCCCAGTTCTCGTCTCCCATTGGGACATGAAAACAAAATAATAACATCAAGAAATAAAGTAAAATCATTACCCGTAAATCATGAGGCCACCCGGGCAGAAGCCGAAAAAGGTGGAAAAAAAAAAAACGAAGTCACTGCATAACCGGTCTCTCACCGACGGCTAGAATGTCCCACCTTGTCCTCCCACCCCTGTTATCAATGGACGATTTAATTATGTTTTAAAGAAAGTCTCCCAATTTAACGATATTGAAAAGATGAACAGGACGCTTCAAAACGTAGAATGGCCGATTCGTCTGATTTGCCGCCGATTTCACTTTCAACCTTCGACAGAAGTTATGTGCTACACGCTGCCTGTGGCCTGTATACCATTCTATGTCGTTAGTTGTCATTTTTATGCTCTCTCTCCCTCTCACCCTCTCTCCCTCTTCCCCTCTTCCCCCCATCTCTCTCTCTCTCTCTCTCTCTCTCTCTCTCTCTTTGGTTATATTTTTTCTCTCTCTGTTATGTTTTTCTTTTCTTCCTATCACTTTTCCCTTCTTTCGTTCTTTCTTTCTTTCATTTATTCATTTCTTGTTTCTTTCGTCAGTGTGGAGTTATTCTGGCACATCTCTTTCCATTATTAACTTTCAGTTTTCTTTTCATTTTAGTCCTTTCTTTTTCTTTCTTTCATTATGCTTTCTTTCTTTCGTTCGTTTGTTCCTTTCTTTCGTTTATTCGTTCATTTTATTTGTTCCTCTCGCATTTCTTTGTCATTATACAATATCAGTTTTCGCATTCTTCGCACCCAGTATATTTCGTTCTTTCTTCTTTCATGTTTTTTCATCTTTCTTTCTTACAATTTTTAATCATTCATCTCGGTTTTCTTTCTTTCTTTCATTCATTTTCTTTTAATTTCCGTTTTTACTTACTTTCTTTTAATATTTCTCGTTTTTCTTTAGAATCGTCGTCTTTTAGTTTTCTGTTTTTTTCTTCTCTTTCTTTTGTTGTTGCGATTCTTAATCTGTGTGTTGTCTTTTTTTTTATTTCGTCCTTCTTTATTTTTGCCCTTCCTCTTTTGTATCATTCTTCTCTATCAGTTTTCTTGATTTCTTCTTTTTTGTTGGGGTCATTCTCCTCTCTTAGTTTTCATTCTTACTTTTTTTTTGTTCTTTACTCTCACTTTTTTCACCATTATTCCTTTGCAGTTTTCTTTTTCAATTTCTTTGTTTAATTTATTTATTCATTCGTATTTTCCTTTTAACTTTATTTATTTATATATCTTTTTAGTTATGCTGTACTTTTCTGGACTTCTTTGTCATTTTAACTTTCAGTTTTCTCTATTACATGTCTATATTTATTTTTTTTCGGGGTCTCACAGCTTATTTATTTATTCATTACACTTTTCTTCCACGATGATCTTTCTTTCCTTCTTTCTTTCTGCTTTAATCTTTCTTTCTTTCTTTCTTTTCTTTCTTTCTTTCTTTCTTTCTTTTTACTTTCATATTTTTATTCATTCCTTTGTTCTTTCTTTCTGATTCCATCTTTCTTCCTTCCTTCTTTTCTTTCTTTTTTCTTTCTTTTTCTTTCTGCTTTCACCTTTCTTTCTTTTTTCTTCTTTAATCATTCTTTCTTTTTTTTCTTTCATGCTTCTTTCTTTCTTTCTTTTTTCTGCTTTTATCTTTCGTTCTGCTTTTATGTTCCTTTCATTCCTTCGTTCTTTCTTTCACCTTTTATCTTTCTTTCCTTCGTTCTTTCTTTCTGCTTTCATTTTTCTTTATCTCTTCTTCCTTTCTTTCTTTCTTTATCTCTTCTTCCTTTCTTTCTTTCTTTCTTTCTTACTTTCTTTCTTTCTTTCTTTCTTTCAGCTTTCTTCCTTTCTTTTCTTCTTTCTTTATTTCTACATTCATCTTTATTTCTTTCCTTCTTTTGTAAAGTCACATATACTAGAAATAACACCTTCAGATTATACTGTCAGATCTTTTCTTTTTCTGCCTCGAAACCTTATTATGTACCCGTATTTTTAAAAGATCACATGATACCAGTAGCACGATTCGTTCTTTGTTACATCAAAACGAAGTCGACTATGTTTGCTCTCTGATGATACATGTTCAAACTCCAATGTCGGCAGCGGCCCTTAATTCATATGTGACACCATCTTTCTTTCTGCTTTCATCTTTCTTTATTGCTTTCCTTTTATTGGTTCTTTTTACTTTCAGCTTCCTTTCTTTCTGTTAATCAGCTCGTTTGTCATTCCCATCTCTTAGTTTCACACGTAACTTTAATTTTTTACTCTGACTCATTTTTGCCATTCTTTTTCTACATCATTCGTATTTTCTTTCTGTCTTTCTTTCTTTCTTTCTTTCTTTTTTCTCTTGTTCTCTTTCACTTTCATTTATAATTTTCTCTCAGTCTTTTTTCTTCCGGTTTAAATTATTTCTTTCTGTCATTGTTCATTTGCGTATACATTTGTTGATATACATAGTACGTGTAAATATGTATAAATATATACTTTGCTTTATATGTATCAAAATTGAGTTGTCAATATTGGCACATACACACACACACACACACACACACACATATATATATATATATATACTATAGTCATCCGCAGACAGATCTGTTTCGCTGTATTACAGCTCATCAGTACGGCTTAGACTCCGGTCGCTTCCTAACCCAAGATTGAAACCCGACCGAATTCTACCCCTAGGCCACGAGAGCCCAGTAGAAGAAGGCAGGATTTTTCTGTAATTTCATTTCCTCTCTGATGTCTCATGATTATCTTTCAATCATTATTCATTTCTGGCTTCTCAAGTGATTCTTGCATTACTTATCTTTTCGAAGGTCCTCTTACCCTTATTTCTTCATAAATTATTTCTTTTTAGCTGCAAATTATCTCATTATGTTTGTTCTCAGGGTTTTCTTCGAATTAGTTCTTTTATAATTGTAACTATTAATTTTGTTGTCTTCTTGATTACAATTCTTGATTGAGTTACTTTCTCTTATTTCATATCCATCGATTTGATTATCATTTACTTTCATCTGTCATTGTGCCTTTGCATATATCTATATCTATCTACCTTCATCGATAGATTCAATTATTTATTGATTGTGTTCATTTGCGTATACATTTGTTGATATACATAGTACGTGTAAATATGTATAAATATATACTTTGCTTTATATGTATCAAAATTGAGTTGTCAATATTGGCACACACACACACACACACACACACACACACACACACACATATATATATATATATATATATATATATATACTATAGTCATCCGGAGACAGATCTGTTTCGCTGTATTACAGCTCATCAGTACGGCTTAGACTCCGGTCGCTTCCTAACCCAAGATTGAAACCCGACCGAATTCTACCCCTAGGCCACGAGAGCCCAGTAGAAGAAGGCAGGCTTTTTAGCGCGTATAAACACGCCCAATAGCTAGAGTGCTCTAATTCATTATCGAATGAGCGGTGAATAAATGCCGGAGAAGCTACTGTTTACAGAGTCTACCACTCTACCAGAGTGCTCATTCAGGGTGTGAGAGCGTAAACACACACACACACACACACACACACACACATGTGTGTGTGTGTGTGTGTGTGTGTGTGTGTGTGTGTGTACATATATGCATATTTATGTCTTATCTCTCTATATTTATTATATTATATAAAATATAACCTTGCGCCCTACACAAATACACACACAGAGACACACATTCACGCACACACGCACGCACACACACACACACACATATATATATCGTTCATTCAGTAATGAATTTGAACACTGTCGGCTACTGGCGTGTATTTACATTGTGCATATAACACGCTAAAATCTGCCTTCCTCCACCGAGGGCCCATAGCTTAGAGTTAGAATCGCCGACTGATGTCAGTTCGGTTGGATTTCAGTCCTGGCTAGAAGCAGTCGAATGTCTAACCGTACTGATGAGCTGTGATACATAGAAACAAGACTGCCTGCCGATGACTATTTATTCTCTCGCCGCCCAATGAGCACTATGACGAAATGGTAAACTTTAAAAGAAGTAGCTACACACGCATTTACACATCGTTCATTCAGTAATGAATCTGAACACTCTCGACTACTGGCGTGTATTCAAGTTGTGTATATAACGCTCTAAAATCCACCTTCCCCCACCGAGCACCCATACCTTAGAAGTAGAATTGCCGACTGATGTCAATTAAGTCGAGTTTCAATCCTGGCTAGAAGCAATTGGATGTCTAACCGTACTGATGAACTGTGATACAACGAAACAAGACTGTCTGCTAATGACGACGATGTATATATATATTTATATATATATATATCGAGAGAGTTAATGATCATATATATATGTGTGTGTGTGTGTGTGCGCGCGCGCGTGTTAGTGTGTGTCCGTATTATCCTAGGTTTTAAGCACGATTAAGAGTTTCATGCTTTATCAATGGTCATATGCTAAACATAGCCCCTAACGATTGCTAAAGGCATGAACCCGAGTTGTGCTTTAAAGAATACTGGATAATATGTACATTTATTGACATATGTTTTCCTGTTATACAGCATTGAGCAATGTTCTATTCACTCTTGATTAATATTTAGATATTGATATGTATCTACGTGTATATATATACTTATTTACCTCCTTAACTATATATATATATATATAGATAGATAGATAGATAGATAGATAGATAGATAGATAGATAAAGGGAGAGGTGGGTAAAGAAGGAAGGAAATACATGCTTTTATGAATAAATTAAGATTGATTTATACACATACCCACTATGCACACAAAAACATATGTGGGATATATATATGTGTGTGTGTGTGTGTGTGTGTGTGTGTGTGTGTGTGTGTGTGTGTGTGTGTGTGTGTGTGTGCATATAAATATGTGCGCGTGTGCGTGTATGTTTCTGTGTTTGTCCTAAAATTTATCCATAGGCTCAAATAGACATGTGCAATTTGGCCTGTTTCATCGACTCAGTATCAATGGAGAAAAATGACTGACGATCAGCCTCCAGCGTTCTTTTATGCTTAATTCCGTCGTAAACTTTCTCAAACTCATCCTTCGGCTTTCACAATCTCTTTGCTGCGCTCACCTTTTCGCTACAATTACTTCAACTTGATTTTTCAATTTCTCTTCTTTTCTTTCCTTCTCAAATTATTTTATTTATTTCTTTTCTTTTCTTTTCATTGAAGATTTCCTTTAGGACCACAAGATTCTGTTTCCAGAGGGCGACATTCTAACCGTGTAACAATGTAATCAAGCACCGTATTGGACAAGCTCAAACGCAGGCATCCGGTGACATTGAGTGACATGGCGGCATCGGGAAGGAACAACTTCTTTAAAAATCTCCTGTCTATTCAGTCGTGGTTTCCTATCTTACTGCCACCTCAGAGCAGAATGCTTTATAGTTTGTTTTTTGTATTTCTTTTACATTTTTTTTTTAAGTTAAAATGATATAACTTGTTTTTCTCTTTCTTCGGGATTTCTTTGCAGTCTCTCTCTCTCTCTCCTTCATTCCCCACTCTCTCACTTTGTCTATCTATCTATCTCGTTCTCTCTCTCTCTCTCTCTCTATATATATATATATATATATATATAGTCATCCGCAGACAGATCTGTTTCGCTGTATCACAGCTCATCAGTACGGTTAGACTCCGATTGCTTTTAACCCAGGATTGAAACCCGACCGAAATGGCGTCAGTCAGCGATTCTACCTCTGGGCTATGGGCACCCGGTTGAAGAAGGCAGGCTTTTTAGCATGTATATTATCATTATACACGCCCAATAGCCTGAGTGCTCTAATTCATTACTGAATGAGCGATGCGTACATGCCAGAGTAGCTACTGTTTTTCAGTCTACCATTCTTCCAGAGTGCTCAATCAGGGTGTGAGAGCGTAAATAGTCATCCGCAGACAGATGGTAAACATTAATATTAATAAAAAACAGGGATGGCTATTCAAACAGATTTATTCACTAAATATAAGTTTTATAATAATTAGAACTGACTATTTGCTTCTTGATTTTTTCCTTAAATACGAAATTTAATCTCTAGACAAATACGCATTAGTTTCCTTGATTTAAAACGTTAAGCAGTGATATCTACTGAAACATGAGTACCATCGGAATATGAGATTAATATTAAAAATTTGGTTGTTTTTGTTTAGCGGCATATCAACACTACGTTGGGTTATTTAATGCCGAAATCTAAATATATTGTACGCAATTTTATTTATTTTTGAAATCATAATGGTTCTAGTGATACAAGTCTGACTAAATAACCCAAAGTTTGGGAAGAAAACGTAGATTATACCTTTCTCCAAGGTAAATGAATATAACGAACCTAACAAGAATTGGAAGTAAGCTCTCGGTTTAACAATTCCGAACAGTTATTTTATCCTTTACACCACTCGCACATCCTAGCTTACAACACCTGGTGTTCCCAAGAGGTCACCCATCTAGGTAATGACCAGAATCGACGTTGATTAACTTCTAACTCGTAGAATCGTAGCAGAATTAGTGTTTCAAAGACATATGTCCGTAAACCTTAATATTAATCATAAATAAGGAACAAGCGAAATTTGGATGACATGGTCCCAAAATTTTTCAAGTTTATTTCTGGGAACTTTATATAGGCTTGGAAAAGTAAAAGAAGGTAATGAGAGTGGGGGAAATGCAAGAGAACTAGAGTTCAATAACATTCAAACCCAGCTAGCAATCTCTTTATTTACAGAGCGAATTGCGTGAGATTAGAGTGCAGAAGAAGAAGAAGACACATGGGGTGTTGGGGAAGGGATAAGAGAAGGATGGTAGTCAAGAACATAAGAGATGGTAATTGACGTTGCATTTAAACTCTTGGAGATTAGCTATCAGAGAAGCAAGTATACGGAAGAGAGTTCCACAGGCGGGAAGTGCGAGAAAAGAAGCTGATGGAGTAGAAGTTGCGGCTGCATTAATTGTTTTGACTGTAAAAGATTAGGACCTTATTGCCAGTCTGGTTGCACGTGTAAACTCTTGTAGAGCGGGTATCGTCGGAGAAGAAGCCATAAAGATATTTGTAGAATAGACAAACGGAAGCCACATCGGTGATTGGAGTCGGGTTGCCAGGTCGGATCAACTACATTGCAGATTCTTCTTTGGATACTGTCAAGAACACCGAGATGAATAGCAGGGTTTCCCGATCTGATATGATAAGAGTATTCAATGTATGGATGGGTGGTTGATTTGTTTATATACAAGATGGACTCAGGTGAGAAAGAATTTCTAGCCCGACACAGTGACCCAACATTGCTAGTAGTAGTCTTTGAAGCCAAACATGCGGGTTGCTATACGCTGCTTTATTTTCTCAGCAAACAACAGCTTAGATTCATTTCAGATCCTCTTGAAACTCATCACGAGCAGAGGCAAATAGGCGCCTATTGTGGTCAGACGTATAGCACCGATATAGTCAGAAGAATTATTCCCGTGAGCATGGCGGTCGAGCAGGCAGTAGAAAACCAGGCGGACGAATGAGGTTTAGGACGGAACTTCCTGAACGGGATGAAAGCATTGATGCCAGCTTTCATCCAGGAGAAGACCTCAGAGGTGCAATCCTCAATGGGGATGCTAAGCACTTTTTTAAAGGATGTCAAATAGATATCGCGGAATGAATCCCTGTTTGCTTTTTGGTAGCAGTATGAAATTCTGCTAGTAGGAGGTTCATGGGGGAGTGGAGAGTGATATTAATGGAAACGATAGTATGATCGACGTTTCCAAGATAACAAAGCTGCAAGGCTTAGCAGGAGTCAGGGACAGAGATGTGGCAAAAATCTAGCAGAGAATCGTCTCCTGTAGGGATACTGGGGAAGCGCATGGGGAAATCTACCACTTGCGTACGAAACTGAGTCATTGCAAAGTTCAAGGCATGAATGCCAGCAGAATCAGTGACAGAGTTTTTCAGGTAGGCATTACGATCTTCTTCTTCTATGTGCCCTGTTCCTTCAGGATGTAGACGATCATGGTTCTCCACGTCTCCCTATCCCTTGTGGCTCTTAGTATGTTTACTCCTGTTACACCTCGCAACCCCCGTTTCGTCATCCACCTGATCAGGCCCTACAAATATGTTATCCGCTGCTTTCCTCTGTCTCTTTTTCCTTTTATCTGGCCTGTCAGTATCAGGTTCTCCAAGCTCTCTTTCCTTATTGCATGATCCAGGAACTTCAGCTGTCTCTTCCTGATGCTCAGTATTAATTTCCTTTTTGTTGCCATTCTTTCCAACGCCTCATTGTTGTTTGCATGCTCAGTCCACGATATCCGCAGCATCCTTCTGTAGAACCACATTTCAGCTGCTTCAAGTTTTCCCTTCATCTTTGCTGATATTGTCCAACATTCTCTGCCATATTGAAGAACTGACATCACATAGCAAACCAGTACTCTCTTCTTTGTTGCTAGTAAAAGGTTCCCGTGTCTTAATACTTTACTCAGCTTCTGGAATGCGTCTTTCGCCATGCCAATTCGCTTTTGGATCTCTGTATTGCACTTTCCGTCTTCAATTAGAACAGATATTTGAATTTTCGTACCTGCTTGATTTTAACACTCCCACCTATATTTGGCACTTTGGGTTGCACCTTTTACTGATGACCATGCATTCAGTTTTCTTAAAGTTTATTTGTAGTCCTTTTTTGTCGCTCTCCACCGATACCTTCTGTAGGAGGTCTTGTAGTGTCTGCAATCAGCACTGTATCTTCTGCATACCTTATGTTGTTCAAGATGTGGCTTCCAATAACATATCCTGGCGTGTCATCTAGGTTCCTCAAAAATATTCTCGCTGTAACTCCGGTGAAAAGACACATCCTTGTCTTACGCCTCTTTCTATCTTTGTAAATCTGCTGAAACCTAACACAAATATGTTAGCGAATAGGTGGTAGAAATTAGCCTTATCTATATTATCAGAGATACTCTCTAGCAGGGAGAAGTCGGGAGAGGAAAGGGAACGGTACAGGAAGAAAATATAGCTAACCGGTTTTAGAAGTGAAAGACATAGACACATATATGAGTGGGTCAAGTGATTCAAGAGAAGTCACCCTAGCTAGAGGGAGGTGATCACTGACGTAAATCCCCTGATGATGCAAATGGACAGTGGAGTCCTTCCTTCAGAGGGGAAGGTAACCAGGAATTGAGAAGCCAAAGAAGGGGATTGAGGGGAGGGGTTAAGATTAGTTTCGCAAAGCGCTAGGATGTCAGAGAACTTTTTGTGGAGGAAGGATTCCACGCTACAGAAGTTTGTATGCATACCACCGACGTTTGTGAAGGAAATGTTGAGTGGTTCAGGTGATTTTGATTGGGTTGGTTTAGCTTTGATTTTTGAGATTTTTTTCTTTTTAATTTTTTGATGGTGGTGAGGAGGAGAGATCTCAAGTAGAGATGGAAGAATGTCATTAACTACAACATGTGCAGGAAGAGAGCTGGCGCAGACTGTAGCGTAGTGCAGCCTCGGGGTTGCTCACCGGAAACGCTTGCATGGACACCTATCCATCCACGTCATGGCACTGCAAGAAACCCGATATTATGCAACTTTTGTTCAGAGCAACCGCTCTCGATTTTACGCGAGAGTTAGGGCTTTTAACTACCAGCTGGAAGCAGCAACCAAAAAACTGTCAACCCGGTAACCTCACAATGAAGAGATGTTGCCAGTGGATACACATATCACAGAAATATTTCGGGAGTACTAATATTGAAGTCTGAGGAGAGAAAGATAACCGAGAACCACTTCTTAAACAGGGAACAAGAGTTGATCCTCTATTCCAGTTCAGTAAAATTCGGAGAAGTGTGAAGCGGGCGATAGGAGGTTCTATCTACTCCGATTTGAAAATAATAATGTTAAATCACTAATTCTTAACTTAGTTAAAGTCAGAAAATCACTTACTGGTCTTGTAGAGAACTTGGACCAGCAGTAACAAAATAAAATAAAATAAAATAAAAAATAAAGAACCTCAAACAGGCCAGCATTTGAAAGGCCAGTAAAGTGAAAATGATTATCCATTTCGACGGAAAGGGTACACTTTTTTTTTCTTTTTTTTTTTGCAAAAACCAAATCGAGTGAAATTATTAAATTTAGTCCAAAACTACTCTATATATGTGACACTGGCTGGAGAGTGGTGGGAAGCATTCATCTAGCGAAGGGAATGGCAGACACATATCGAAAGAGAAAAAATAAATTTCGTCCCTAATGCAAAAGATTTTTCTTGTAAGTTAAAAAAAAAATCCACTTGAGGACAAGCGTTCAAATAAAAAATTCATTGAAATATGAAACACAGGAAAAGAGAACAGATTAAAAAGAAATCATGAGAATCACTTACATTTAAAGAATTTGAACAAAAATGAATTCTAACGCCAATTCACACTGGACTTGACCAAGGTGACTGAATCTTATTTTTTTTTAAAATCACAGCTCAGAATTGGAGAAGTTAGTAAACTGAAAAAGAATCCATTTCGACGGATAAGGTTCGAGCGAAATATATATTTTATTCATTTATTATATGTTTTTTGTTTTTATTTTCTGTTTTTTTATGTGTACTTTATAGTTTTAGCATGTTTTGTTTATTTATACATAGTGTATTTTTGCATTTATAACCTTTTTATTATTTGTTTTAATTAGGTATGTATATATTATGTGTATTTTACATGTTCCTCTCTGTCGGTTAAAGTGGCATACGTGATACACGCTTTTGGCGATCATGTCTCTTTCTACTAAACCTAATTAATTTTTACTTTGATTTTACTCTGTTAAATTAATTATCTAATTACATAAATTGATTTATTATTGGATTGATTTATTAAATAAACTAATCTAAATTGTACTAATTACCTAGTTGAATAATTTGAGTTGATTTTAATAGAACATTATTTAATTGATTAGCTATTTGTACAGATTTAATTTATTATATAATTCATTAAATAGATTTAATTGAATGTATTTAATTAGATTATATTAGTTACCCAATTAATTTTTACTTTTTAAAATGTTATCCCTTTTATTAAACCTCTAATTTCTACTTTACATTAACCGGCTAAAATCCATTATTTATTTGTACCCGTAATACAGTAATTATATCGAAATATAATTCAAAGTGAACTATCATCATCCTTCAAGTTTGTATGAATCTGTAAATTTATGTGTATGTATTGATACGTATATCTGTTCGTATTAATTATCCGTATCTTTTACGATATTTTCTTCTTATTTTTTTTCATAAAAATGCAATGTAAACTAGTAAACTAGTTACCGCCCTTACACCCAACGCTTATACCTAACGGGCTCTAATTTTACTTTATTCCTATTTATAATCAAATTATTTAATCTGTTTTTTTTTCTTTTTTTTTTTCACCACGTTTTTAACATCCTATTCCATTTTCACGTTCCACTATATAGGATACAAATCCATCCATTAACTAAAACACAAAAAGTAAAAGTGCGCACTCGCAAAAGTGGATCAAAACGACTAAAACATTTTGGAAATACCCAGACAAAGGAAAATGTCACAAGTCAGTGTGAAAAGCTAAATTCTGGATCCTGATTGGATAAGAAATAGAAAATTTATATATGACGTCAGTCAAACATTTTTTTTTTTTTTTTTTTTTTCACACTTAGAATTGAAATGCCGGCAAGATGAGAAACTTCACTATTTAATCCACGTCGGTGACCAGACAAATTCAATTCAGAATGGGAGTGGTTAGCTGACGGACCTTGTGACAATGTAACAAAAGAAATTTCAAGAAGCCGACCCGGAAGCAAGGGCGCGTTAACTACTCATTCTAACTTTCCTCATTTTTACTCCGCGCCGCCAAAGAAAACAACTCTGTCTGCGATAAGTACTATTTCTTTATACCTTTATTTTTTCAACCTGTCGCCAACCTACCAAAAAGAGGAACGAACGTAAGACTTTACATTCTGCTACTTCTGTGGGAATTTTAAATATATACAATTCTTTTTTAACAATTTTAACTACAAAACTGCATGCATTTTTCTTTATGAGCATTTTCTTCGCACAAATGTTATAGTGTTCAGTTAACGAAATTTCACTATTTTACAATTTCGTCATTCTGTTAATAAATCTTTGCTTTAATGTAGAAACAATATGTTTTATCCTTCCATATTTCAACTTTTAACCTTCTGATATTTAAATTGTGGGGGTCTTCGGACGTGTTTGACACAAGGCCAATTTACCAAGAATTGCTGAAGCCCCTACAACTATTAACTTAACTCGTTTATACATTTAATAATATAAAAATATTAGGACACAAAATTTCATACATAACGAAGTTTAAGAAAGGAACACTTAATAATTCAAATCGAAATTATTAATATGATACGGTGACCCCCTGAAAACTGCTGAAATTGCCCAGAATCGTGAGTAAAGCATAGAATAATATGTATATTTATTAATATATATTTTTCTCTGTTATACAACATTGAGCACTGTACCATTCACATCTGATTAACATTTCTATATTAATGTGTATACACGCGTGTACACACACATATATCTATGTATATATTTACCGCATTTAATATGTCTATCTTGCTCTCGCTATCTCTCTCTCTCTCTCTCTCTTTCTACATATATATATATATATATATATATATATATATATATATATAGTTACGTGAATAAATATATATATATATATGTGAGGGTATGCATATGTATAATATTATTATTCAGATTTTAATGAAACTGTGCTCAGTATAGTATGAACAGAGCTATTTTATATATGCATCAATAAGTATACATATTGGCCAACGTCGATGGCACGACTTAAATTTTCACGCGATATGCAATCATCAGGTGCATATTACAAACTGACAGTTTAATAGATTTAAATTTAAGTTCACTCTATGTTCATAGGAATTAAATCTTATAAAGCTAGGTTACTGCTTTTTAATAACAAGGGTAAAAAAGTTAAATATATGAAGACTACATGCAAATGTCTGGTAGTTATGAGCCCGAACTCGTGCGTAGCGTCATGAAAGCCTGCTCTGATCAACAGTTAAATTAAATAATGAGGTTATATGTAGTGCCATGTCGCGCATGGATGGGTGTCCCTGCATGAACCTCCAGTTGGCAACTCTGAGGCCACATTATGCTGTAGTCTGTACCGGTTTCCTTCCTAGACATGCTGCATACAGCTACCGACTGATTCTATTCTAAGCCTCACTCCTAATAAAACTTTCATGAATACACAGTATGATAATAGCAAATCTAAACCAGCTAACCCAAAAACACCAAAACCAAACTCCCTGAAAGCAAAACACTGCACCTCCTCGGCTTAACTCTCACAACAGACCTCAAGGGCAATGACTATATGGAATCTATATCTACATCCGCTGCTAAAAAAAGTCGGTTCTCTGTGTAGAGCCAGGAAGTCTGAAACAATTCTGCACATATATAAATCTACCATCTGCCCATGCATTGAATATTGCTGCCATATCTGGTCGGGTGCTCCTGCTGTCCACCTGAGTGTCCTTAACAAAATCCAACAGAGAATCTGTAATGTGATCGATCCCGACTTGGCAGCTCATATACAGTCACTTTCACACCGGTGTAATGTGGCTTCCCTGTGTCTCGTCTACAAATACTTTCACGGCTTCTGCTCCAATGAACTTAGCCCACTGGTGCCCCCTATATATCAATTTCCTTGAGCTACAAGATTAGCAACTAGGTCCCACCCATTTACTGTGAAACCAATAAAATGTAAACGCCAATTCTACTCAATCAGCTTCTTTTCTTGCACTTCCCGCCTCTGGAATTCCCTTCCATACACTTGCTTCCCCGACAGCTACAATATCAAAGATTTTTAATGTAAAGTCAATAGGCATCTCCTATCTCGCTAACATGCATCCTCTCTCTCTCTCTCTCTCTCTCTCTCTCTCTCTCTCATGCTTCTTTCTCCATCCACTCCACTCTCATCGGTATTCTCATCTTTCTCTTACCCACTTCCTGACACGCCCTATAATCTGTCACTCTTTCTCATAACTTTCTTCCAGTGTAACCCCCTGCAAAACAGTGGCAGTAAAATGCCTTGCTTGGAGCAATATGATTACAAAAAAATGAAAAAGAAAAAGAACTTAAAATAATTGTTTTTATTTTTTTCATTTTTTTACCTACATGTAGATCTGTTACCACTACGTCTTATGCTTTTTAGGCCAATCATCACTGCTGGGGCCTAGATTTACTACAGATTTAAACTGTGACTGGCATTTGTTTAAATTTCTTCTCACACCACATTCGCTGCATCAGTTTCTACGTAAAGCTGGCTCCATCGATAAAACTGTTATCAGTCTGAAGAGGTTAGAACGAAAACCATCACAACATTGTGCGTGATGAATTTTTGCTAACCTAAAATCAACTTCCGACAGACCAAACGTTGTTAACCTCACGCTATTATTAGAAATATTTTATAGACATATTTTTAGGGGTCGTGATTACCGTTCCCTGACTTGGGCTGATAGCAGCCCAGCTCTTACCTCATTCTTTCTACGACTTCACCGAATCAGCTCGGACTGATTCTAGCTCCGTGAAACTCAACCAGCAGCCACATTTTGTCCGAAAATGGAACGGCCGAGAAGACAACATAGGTTCGACGATGGTCCAACAGTTGCAACAAAGTATCAGAAAACAGGGTCCCTTTTCAACTTTTCGCAAAAACCACTGTTTTTGCAACCATTTTCTTATATCCAAGTTTTGTATCTTCCCTCTCTTTCTTCCTCTTTCTGTTATAAAGCCTTTCCACTCAAGTTTGGTGTCGTCCTGTTTTCACTCGCCGTGTCACGTCAATTCTCATTTACTCTTATTTTCCACAGAAGACAACTTAACTGGTCACTAAAATTCTAAGTGGTTTAAAAACCGGCACACTTTGCTAAATCAACATACTATTTCCATAATAAATATACAGACGAGCTACATTCCTTAGTTCAATCTTTACAGCTTGGACCTGTCATACAACGTACACAGTTGACTCATTTTCGTTCCCTTCCTATTCTATTGATAAGTATGTACTACTACCCAGATAGCTTTTTTCCCATAACTATTACTTTGTGGGGGGAAAAGAACTCCAATGAGATGCTTCAAAGATCACTATAATCTTACCTTCTTCAAGTCTAGAGTTAAAGGTTATCTATCCAAAACATACTTCATCTTTAAGGATGTGCGTTGTGGTGTAGGGGACATCGACTCGGGACGAAAGATCGAGAAGCCGAGTTCAAATTCCAGTTGAATTCCTTGCATTCACTTACGCACAAATACACATGGGGAAAGTATTAATCCTTCTCTTTGCTTCAGCTATGGGTTAAATAATAGGGCAGATTGGGTTTTATAGTCTTGGCTGGCAACCAGTCTACTGCAGAAAATAACGTCAACCTACTGCGGGATAATCTTCTGCCAAGTTTCGAGACATAATCGCCCAATCGATTATGTCCTAATCGACACTTAACTGACTTCATCTTTGTACGCCCATACAATTTTTACTTTTACTCAAGTTTGTATGATCTGTAAATACATGTGTATGTATTGATACATAAATCTGTGCGTATTAATTATCCGTATCCTTTCACGCTGTTTTCTTTTTTTTTTTTCCATAAAAATGCAAGGTAAACAAACCATCGTCCATCTTCTTGAACCCATTATTTTATTGTCCTTTCCTGAATCCACCTACTAAAACCTCCCCATTTACTTCGACTCTCTGAAATCTTCTTTTATTAAGATTTTTTTTCAAGATTATTGTTTTGTTAACAAATATTTCTTTGGCGGCTTTGACATTCTGCAACCTTCTACTTTGTGCGTGTTTTGCATAAGATGAAAAATAATATAAAAAAGACCAAAGAGTAAAATCAAAAATTAAGTAGAGACTGGTTCAATTAGAAATTTTTGTACACCTACCTATATACAGTAATGGGATGTTCCTGTCCTCTTAAGTATGTGGACACTATTAAAGTAAAGGGTAGAGTAGAGCGATCACGCTTGATCCAAACTCTTTCTTGATCCAAACTCTTCCGAGCAGAAAGAGATTTAGACATGGTTCCGCCAAAGAGTAAAATCTCGTCTGGGGTGAACAGACAAGAGCCCAACCGAGCCTTCACCTAGGTCTACGGGATATTTTTGGCTGAGCTTAAGGGCTCGGAATCCCTAATTTAATTGACCTTGTGTCGCATCCGCCCTAGTGGCGAGGTCGTAAATACCTAGAGTAGAGTGATTATCCTGACTGTCAGTCATCCTCACTGCCTGCCAAAGGGTACAGCCTCGTCTGGGGAAAATCGACAGTAGCAATAACCCGGCCTCGTGCAACTGGATATTTTTGCTCGAGTTTAAGGGCTCTGAATCCCCACTAATTGACCCTGTGTCGCCTCCGCCTTGGGTTTCCGCCCTAGTGGGGATGTGGTAAATACAGAGTAGTGTGATTATACTAACTAGCAGTTCACTAGCAGTATATCTACTTCACGCAGTGTGCGAGTATTTTACTTATTGATATACCCATGCTATTCATCTCGACTTCAGCCACTTCCTCACTAGCAGGATGTGGCTTCCCTCTGTCTATTCTACAAATATTTTCATGGCTTCTGCTCCGACGAGCTTAGCTCACTGATGCCTCCTTCCTCAAGAATTTACTCGAGCAACCAGACTGGCAATGAGGTCCCACCCTTTTACAGTTAAATCTACCAAATGCAGCCACCGCTTCTATTCTATCAGCTTCCTTTCTGGCACTTCCCGCCTGCGGAACTCCCTTCCCTATACTTGCTTCCCTGAAGGCTACAATCTCCAAGAATTTAAGTGCAATGTCAATTCCCATCTTGACTCCAGTCCTTCCTTCATCCGCCCCCCTTCACCCCGTTTATCTTGTTCTTTTCCTTTCTCACGCTACCCTCGCAACTCTCTTCACACCGATATTCCCATCCTTCTTTTGCCCTTTCTCCAACGCCCCCTGTAACTAGTATGTATTTCTCTTTGTTCTCCTCCTGCTTAAACTTTCACTCTTCTCTCATGTAGCCCCTGTGCACCAGGTATCGCCTTACTTGGATTAAAACTGTTGGAAAAACGAACGCAATCACAGACCAAACATTTATTTCTCTTGCGTCACGATGAAAAACCGTTCCTCCGTAAAAGCATGACTGGCTGGTTGATCATCCTTTAAAGTCACGTGACCAGATAAGCGCGGTGCCTAATAGAGGAAAGAGATGTCATTATAATCATTAGTAGCTCTGTGGGTAAGAAGGGAATATATAACTGTAGTGGCATCATTTTTTGCTAGAGTGTTGAAAAAATGAAATATGTGCTCTGTCGTTACGTAAATAGAAACAAGTTTGTTAATGTAAAGACTTCGGTCATTTTACAAAACAAATATTGCCAAGCTGTTGAAATTACCGTTGAAAAGGAAATTGAAAAATGGGATTTTAATGCAGCTTATTGAAGAAGCTTTTTCCAATCATAGCTTATCATTATCGTTCACACACGCACACACCCACACACATACACACACACACACATCGATAAGGTGTTGCTAACAAGTTATGGACGTATATACGTAAATATCTGCTAGAAGGTATTTGATTGCGTTCAGAAATCACACTTGGTAAGGTAATTATCTCAACAGCGAGATAAATTGATTAAACTTTTCTGGCTTCATAAATAAGTAATTCGGCTAGTAATATTAAATAATTCTTCTGAACTCCTCCTCTTTGTCTATATCACCTTCTCTACATCTTTTACTCACTTTCTCTCACGCTCTCTCTCAATATCTTTCTCTTTTTTCTTTCCTTCTTTCTTTCTTGCTCTCCTTCTATCTCTCTCTCTCTCTCTCTCTCTCTATATATATATATATATATATATATATATATATATATCTTTCGATATCTTTCAATCTCGATCTTCCTCTTTCGTTTTTGTCTATTTTTCTCTCGTTTTCTCTATCGCACTCTTATCTTCAACTTTTCCCGAAAAGCGAGGATATTCCATATGTCTGAATCCCATGCTGAACTGGATTAAGATAAAAATAATGACATATGATAGAAAAGTAAAGATTATTTATGTGTGTGTGTGTGTGTGTGTGTGTGTGTGTGTGTGTGTGTGTGAATATAAAATTTGATGTTATATTCAGCATCCTGACTTCACAATTTTCATAGACGAACTTTTTTGTAATCGTTCCGTTCACTCGTTAGGAGGTGTGTGTGTGTGTGTGTGTGTGTGTGTCTGTGTGTGTGTTCTTTTTTGTAATGTGTGTTTTTCTATTGTGTTTTCTTTTGTGTTTTTTGTTTTTAATCGTTTCACCCCAAGCAAGGCATTCCACTGCCACTATTGCGCTTGGGGTTACATAGGGGAAGGTAAATAGTAACTTTTTTTTCTATTTTTTTAACATTTCACCCCAAGCAAGAGGCTAACAGTGAAAGAACTGGAAATAGAGGTTACTGAAGAAAGGATAAAAAATGAACGGGATTCGAGAAGATACGAGATGGCAGTTGACGTTGCATTTAAATTTTTAGAGCTTGTAGCTATCAGGTAAGCAAGTAAACAGAAGCGAGTTCTACACTTGGGAAGTGCGAAAAAAAAACTTGGGGAGACGGTTACATTTAACTATTTCAGTGGTAAAAGAATGAGACCTAGTGGCCAATCTAGTAGTATGATTTAATTCATGTTGCCCTGGCCAGGAAAAAATCTCATCAGAGCAGTTGACGTAAAAATATTCATAGAAAAGACAGATGGAAACCATGTCACCTTGGTGAGAAAGTAACTGAAGCTGAGATGCCAAGTTTAGGACCAATTACATTGCTGATTTTTCTTTGAATTTTGTAGAGAATCTCGACAGGTATTGCAAGAGTAACCGACCAGATATGGCAACAGTATTCAATGGACAGAAGAATGGTAGATTTATAAATGTGCAAGATGAATCCTAGCGAGAAAAAGACTTTCTGGCCCGACACAGAGATCCGAAATTCCTAGGCGTGAATGCGGCTATAAATTCTATGTAGTAGCTCTACTTCAGTTGAAAAAGTGTGCCCAAGGAGGCGCGGTGTGTTGCTTTCTTGAGCTCTTGCATCAGCCATGATGACGGCTGGTAGGAAATTTTTTCTATGGTGGTAAAGGAGAATAGTTTTGTTTAAATAGCATTAAAATTTAGAAGCCATTTTCTGCACAATTTAGCGACTATTTGGAGGTTCGTTTCAAGAACAGCAGCTGGGCTTACTTTGTCTGC
Source organism: Ascarosepion bandense (assembly GCA_037127315.1). Taxonomy (NCBI): domain Eukaryota; kingdom Metazoa; phylum Mollusca; class Cephalopoda; order Sepiida; family Sepiidae; genus Ascarosepion; species Ascarosepion bandense. The sequence continues at coordinate 2,306,799 of JBBBDQ010000872.1, read as the reverse complement.
CTTTGCATATTTCCTATTTAGACGGGAGTAAATGGTGGTGTCATCTGCATAGATGTCTACTTAGGAAGATGACTGATAAAACAGCGTAGAGTTTTGAGGAACAGCGTAGAGTCTTGAGGAACACCCGCGTTCGTGTGAAAGGATCTGGAAGCTTTCTCGTTCAAAACGACCTTCATTTCACGATTCCATAGGAAAGATTGTATTAAGTCAAACAATCGTCCAGAAATACTGAAGCCCTAGAGTTTGTGCAGAAGACCAGTATGCCAAACCCTGTCAAACGCTTTCGAGATATCTGGAGCAACAGTGCGAGCTTTTTATGCATATTACCATTATTTGTTGTGCTCAGTCTCTCTACTTCGACGCATTTGTCGTTGAGCCATCTTTCTTTAGCCTGTCTACATTTACTCTTTATTTTCTTGAGTAGTTTCTTGCATTCCGTTCCATATGTTGGCATCGATTTCTGTCTCTTTTGCATCATGTCAAAAATCTCTTCAGTGATCTACTCATTCTTCTTTCGATGTGATTTTTCCTTTGGAACGATATATCTCTTAGTGCGTTCCATTTTGAGCTTCCGTTTCCAAATTGCTTTTCATGTATTGTTTTTACGCTCTACCTATACATTTCCAGTAGGTTCGGGTCATCTACGAACCTATTGTACTGCACTTTTAGAGCTAGGTTAGGTTTCTTTAATTTTCTTAGTTTGCATACGACTGGTAGATTGTCGCTTCTGCATTCAGCACTTGGTTATGTCAGTAAGTACACGATTCAACGATACTGTCCAGTAGGACATTTCACTAGCGTGAACATGGAAACTTAAGCATAACCTAAGATTTATAAAAACAGGAAACTGTGGGGCTCCATGATATAAAAAATTCTAAAGGAACAAGAAGAAGAAGAAGAAGAAGAAGAAGAAGAAGAAAAAGGAGAAATCATCGCTCATTACAATAAGACTGTTCAAAAAATAATCGACCATTTCTTTGTTTTTAGGAATATACAGTACATTCTTACGCGCAAATAAGCTTGAGAAAACTATGAATCGATCTCTTCTTCCTCCAGCTATAGGTAAATAAAACAGGACAGATTAGGTTCTATGGCCTAGGTTGACAACCAGTCTACCGCAGAAAGCAATGACAACCTACTGCGGGATAATCTTCTGCCCAGTCAGTCATGTCTCTTTCGAGACATGATCGCCCAAGCGTATATCACGTATGGCACTTAACTGACTGATACTTTGCTATTTCTATATTCTTTCGTATTGTTCTGGCTTTTCATATATTAATACAAAAACAGTAAAATCCTTGCACTTGACTGACCTTAAATAGCCTCATCAGATTAAGACTTTCATATGAATGTCAGGCACGGCGCCTACTTGTTTAGAAAGGTCTACACTTTCAGCAGTGTAGAAACACTTTATCAGATCAATATTTTAAAATGGTTTAGAGCGAATGAAACCTGTAAGGCTTAAATAAAACCATATATCTTCGAACCTCTGGTGCTACAGAATTTTAAAAAAAACGGACAAAAAACTTTATCAAATAACAGAAACCACATTACTAGATATATTTCAACAGTGACAAAATTGGTTTCACATGTAACGGTAAGAGAAAAAAATGACAATAAAAATGTTGACTATCGTCGCTACTTCAAATAAAAGGGTAGCAATGAAATACCCAGCCATACGGAAAAGAGCGATAACAGCTACCGGACTTGAGAAAACTATTTCCTCGCAAAATTGTTTTAAGAGACAGAATTATAAATTTTAACTAAAAGTAGTTAGTCAAGAAGTTGACGTTCCACAC